>JACEFZ010012752.1:127500-267896 GCA_014155875.1 Cepaea nemoralis
TCACTGTAGAAATTAAACAGATCTGGTGACAGTACAAAACCTCGTCTAACATTTTGTTTGTTGTGTTGAAAAGCTTCTAATTGGTTGTCAGTTATTAAGACTGCGATATGTTGCCAATACATATGTTGTATTATTTTTCAGATCTATACGATCATAGAATACAATTATCAACATTCGAATAATATTTCAAGTTTCAAATATATGCTTTACTGAGCACACTAAGGCATTTGAATTATACATACTTATTTCATTCATTCATTTTGGTAATGTTCTCAAGATGAATATAGCTTTGTTTTTGCCGTTACCTTCAACAAATTCCACACTACTCATCTCCAATTTATGGGTTTTAATTTACTTCTGATTCTTCTCTCATTATAATTCTCATGAGTACTTTAGTGACATGACTCATTAAACTAATTGTGCGAAGCTCTTCCCAATCCGTTGCACCAGATTTCTTTGGTATAGTTATGACAATATATTTCAAGAGACCATCAGATATACATCCCCTGTTATAGATACCATTCAACAGTTTTGTTATCACTTCTATACCAAATTCACGAACAGCTTTAATTTTTTTCTACGGTAATGTTATTTGGCCCCGGGAATTAATCTTCTTCTCATATACAGCATCTTGAAATTCTGTTTTCATTATTGGTAGTCCTTAACATTGATGGTAACTGTTTGCTTGTGATCTGATCTGCCATCATCATCATATAACTCATTCGTGTATTGTGTCCATCTGTCAATTATCGTTTCTTTGTTCATTAATAGTGTTCCTTCTTTTTCAAAAGAAAAAAAAAAAACTTAATGTTTAATGTACGTTTTCTAATACTCGATCATTTCTGTATCTTTCAAACATAAATGTTGTATCTTCTCGTTGTTTCACAGTATCCCTGCAACTACTAAGTAGCCAGACCTCATTCGTGCCTTCCATTTTCGTACTATATGTATTCTTGATATACACCTTATGTTATGTTATGGTATGTTATGTATAACGGTGTCACTGTACATTAGGCATTCCTGTGCGTGCTTAGTCCTCCAAAGCGTCAGCCATCCCAAATTGTTTCTTCTTACTTTACCATCAGAAGTTGGATATGTTAACTCCTGTGCTTCCCTAGAAGGCAATATTAAAGTGTCCTGACCAGGTGTCACCCCCAGCTCATGTAATCGAGCTATTGTCGGAGTCTCGTGAGAATTCGCCAACACAATCTTACTACATGGATTACATTCACCTGGATTTTGTTTACTGTTTCTTCTAATGTCCATCAGTTGTAGAATTACTGTCATTCATTTCTTCTTTGCAATCGTTTTTATCCTGGTATTATTTCCTTTAACGTCTATTGTTGAGTTGAGTTGAGTTGAGATGAGCTAAGAACCGACATCACTGCACTCAGGACTTTCCCATATGCCCTTCATCCCCCCATTCAACAGCCAGCGAAGAGCGATACTACTAATCACTCTCGCCGCTATCTGATTGAAAGTTCCTCCTTGTCGTCCCTATCAGTTTTGAGATTCTTTAGCATTTGCCATTATTCGTCTATACTGCTTTTATTTATTACTAGCTGACCCGGCCCGGCTTCGCCCAGTCCCTGGTGGGGAGCATCTCATTTAATTCATATAAGTAGTCATATAAGTTCTCGTTCCCGCTACCGACTGTCTGTCTGTCTGTCTGTCTGTCTGTCTGTCTGTCTGTCTGTCTGTCTGTCTGTCTGTCTGTCTGTCTGTCTGTCTGTCTGTATGTATGTATGTATGTATGTATGTCTGTCTTTCTGTCTGTCTTTCTGTCTGTCTGTCTGACCCGGCCCGGCATCGCCCAACTCCTGGTGTGGAGCATCTCATTTAATTCATATAAGTAGTCATATAAGCTCCCGTTCCCGTTCCCGACTATCTGTCTGTCTGTCTGTCTATATGTCTGTCTGTCTGTCTGTCTGTCTGTCTGTCTGTCTGATCAGGCCCGGCTTCGCCCAGCCCCTGATGGCGAGCATCTCATTTAATTCATATAAGTAGTCATATAAGTTCTCGTTCCCGCTACCGACTGTCTGTCTGTCTGTCTGTCTGTCTGTCTGTCTGTCTGTCTGTCTGTCTGTCTGTCTGTCTGTCTGTCTGTCTGTCTGTCTGTCTGTCTGTATGTATGTATGTATGTATGTATGTATGTCTGTCTTTCTGTCTGTCTTTCTGTCTGTCTGTCTGACCCGGCCCGGCATCGCCCAACTCCTGGTGTGGAGCATCTCATTTAATTCATATAAGTAGTCATATAAGCTCCCGTTCCCGTTCCCGACTGTCTGTCTGTCTGTCTGTCTGTCTGTCTGTCTGTCTGTCTGTCTGTCTGTCTGTCTGTCTGTCTGTCTGTCTGTCTGTCTGTCTGTCTAATCATTTATTGGTTGCAGTTAGAACAACCTTAGATAAACGAAGACCAACTTACAAAAAGCATTAGAAAGAGCACTTGAAAGATGTTTACATCTTCCCCAACAATTAACTTGGGTAAATGGAGCGGCGGCAGCAGCATCAACAGAAGAAGGAAAAGGAGGAGTAGACAACTGCAGCGAAAAGGTGGGTCTGTCTATCTATCTGACCAGGCGTGGCTTCGCCCAGCTCCTGGCGGGTAGCGCCTCATTAAATTCATACAACAAAAAAAGTAACTTAAAAGAATGTCCTTCCACACACCATCCATTATTTTTAATGAAAACTCTTTCTAATCACCTGCATGACTACAGTAACTTCTTAAGCAAAAAAAGATGAGTTACAATGTTACGCATTGTGCATTATTTTTATGAAAACTTTGAAAATGCCTTACAGATTGTATCATTATTTATTATAACTCATATGCCGGTACATAACTATGGACAAAGAGTTTATAAATCTTTGAAAACAACGCCACAATATGACTATAAGTTATACAGAAAAGTTATGCCCCTTGAAATAACTTTTACGGAGCTAGGTCCCCTGAGATATATGAAATTATAATGAAAAATGAAAAATGAAATAATACTGAGTAAGCAGGCGATTTCACACTAACAAAATATCACAGTTGGCAGCGCTGGAATGAAAGGAAGGCGTGTAGAAAATTTCATCTCAATCGGATGGGCCCGTTCGCGAAACAAATAAAGGACATAAATACATACATACATACATACATACATTACATAACATACATACATCATACATACTATACAGACAGACAGACAGACAGACAGACAGACAGACAGACAGACAGACAGACAGACGACAGACAGACAGACAGACAGACAGACAGACAGACAGACAGACGACAGACAGACAGACAGACAGACAGACAGACAGACAGACAGACAGACAGACAGACAGACAGACAGACAGACAGACAGACAGACAGACAGACAGACAGACAGACAGACAGACAGACAGACAGACAGACAGACAGACAGACAGACAGACGGACGGTGATCCTAATTTATATATAGATTTCAACACACAACAGTTGTTTGCAAATATTTTACATTGTACACCCGCATTTTTCCTCATTAACGCTATTTATATAAACATGACAAACAGCACGGGTAATGAACAAACGAACCAGCACAACTTGTGTAAGATGAACAACGCCAAGAAGTGATGTTTGAGCTGCAGATTGCAAGCTAATTATCCAAACGTATTCAGCAGTCGAAGGTACATACACATTTATATATGTGCAAACTGTCAAGTAAAAGAATGTCAGAAAATTAATAGTCTCATCTCATCATGTGTCCATCTGTCAATTCATGAGAATGGAGGTGGAGGCAATAACCGCGGCATTCCGATGGCTGGAGGAGACTACTGCAACACACGTTGTATTCATTACAGATTCAAAGAGTTTAGTAGACTAAGTCAGGTCTTAGTCAGATATGACTGAGCTACCGTATGACAGTAGACGGTACTACCTGCTTTCTGTCAGCGCCGAATGTTGGGCGGCGCTTACCAAACCCGACACCCCACATTGTGCCAACGGCTTCGGGCGGAAGAGTGCAATTGGGAGGGTGCGAGGAAATGCAACCCAAAGACAAAATAAGTCATGGCAGGGCAGACCAGGCCCTAGGATCGAAGCTCCGACAGGCGGACAGTTAGAGCATTGCTTTACTGATCCGGCAGCTTCTGCAGCTTGTCTTGTTCCAGATGTATAGGTGTTAACTTTCCTCTGGAGTGTACTAGGCAGGCCGAGAGAGGGATCATGCTGCATGGGCAACACATGGTTTCTTTATTTTAGCCCAGGTCTTGTGCTATGGAGAGGCAATAACTCCATCCCTGGTCTTAACCGGTCTCGGAATCAAAGCGAGAGGCAACTGTTACGGGTTATAAGTCCTTGTCAGTTGGCGTAGACATGGGGCGCCACGCGTTGCCTCTGACGGTGGGAGACACCTACAGGTGTCACTGATCAGCTACCGCCCGCCTCAAGCTGGGCAGCCCCCGGCCAATTGGGTGCTGATCCGCCACAGCCTGCCTGCTTCAATGGGTGCTTGGGGCTAGGACAAAATCTGAATCGCAGGCTGTAAAACCAATGCACCAGGTACTAATAAAAAGAATAATAAAAACCTCAAGCTACGGCTTGCAACCTGGAACGTGAGAACCATGTGTCCAGGATTTTCCACTGACTTGACAAATATTGACGATGTGAGAAAAACGGCTGTGATTGATGCTGAACTCAATCGTCTTAACATTGATATTGCTGGCCTGCAGGAGACTCGCCTCGCTGAGGAAGGGTCACTCAGGGAAAACAATTACACCTTTTTTTGGAAGGGAAGAGGGCAGGCAGAAAAAAGGCAACACGGTGTGGGCTTTGCAGTGAAGAATTCGCTACTGGGAATGATTGATATCCCAGCTGGAGGTAATGAAAGATTATTATCACTGCGCTTGGCAACCTCTTGTGGATTTGCCACCATTCTCACTGCATATGCACCGACACTCACTTCCTCTGATGATGTGAAAGATACGTTCTATGAGCAGCTAGACTCTGCGATCAAGGCAGTTCCAAAATCCGACTACATTTATATGCTCGGTGATTTCAATGCTCGTGTGGGCAAGGACTCGAGTTCATGGCCAGTGTGCCTTGGAAAATACAACATCGGTCGCATGAATGATAATGGGCAAAGGCTGCTGGAGCATTGCACTAGAAATGACCTATGTATTACAAACTCCTTTTTTAAAACAAAAGAGATGCATAAGGTCACATGGAAACATCCAAGATCCGGCCATTGGCATCAGCTGGACTTCATTATCACACGGAGACAACATCTGAACCATACATCATTAACTCGAAGTTACCACAGTGCTGACTGTGATACAGATCATTCTTTGGTTGTTGCAAGGGTTAGACTGAGACCAAAGAGAATCTACACAGCTAAACACAAGTCTAGCCCCAGGATTAATATTATTAACACTCACGATCCTGGAAAGTGCTTTGAATTTCAACAGCAACTTGAGGACGCTTTCAATGATACATCAGAAAATTGTATAGTAAATGATAAATGGAGTAAACTTAAGGAAACTATTTATAAAACAGCGGTAGGGGTTTACGGCACTGTGGATCACAAGAGGCAGGACTGGTTTGCGGCAAACAGCCAGATACTGCAGCCCTTGATTGATAAAAAGAAGATAGCTCTCTTAAGAAACAAGGAAAGACCAACGCGTAACACTCTGAGTGAGCTGAAGCAAGCGAGGAAGGATGTACAAAAGGCTGCCAGGCAGTGTGCGAATGACTATTGGATCAAGTTATGTGAGTCCATTCAAATCGCAAGTGATAAGGGAAACATCAGAAGCATGTATGAAGGGATAAAGAAAGCCTGTGGTCCAATGATCAAAAGAAGTGCACCGCTGAAAACCTTGACTGGAGAAATCATCACTGATAAGAAACAGCAGATGGATAGATGGGTCGACCACTATTTAGAGCTTTACTCAAGTGAGACCAAGCTGGCGGATGATGCCCTCAACGCCATAGAGGCCCTGCCAACTCTTGACCACCTGGACACACTTCCCACTATAACAGAAGTTAAGTGTGCTATAAATGAGCTTGCATCTGGCAAGGCTCCAGGTAAGGATGGGATTCCAATAGAGGTGATCAGGAGTGGGCAAGACACCCTCGCTCTACAGATCCACCAGCTAATAGAGCTATGCTGGCGAGAAGGACAAGTCCCACAGGATTTCAAAGATTCAAACATCATAACGCTGTACAAGAACAAGGGAGATCGGAGCGACTGCAACAACTATAGGGGTATCTCACTTCTGTGTATTGTTGGGAAAGTATTTGCCAGAATTGTCCTGCGCAGACTTCAAGTCCTGGGAGATCAAGTCTACCCCGAATCACAGTGCGGCTTCCGTCAGAACCGGTCTACCATTGATATGATATTCTCATTGCGACAGATGCAAGAAAAATGCCGGGAACAAAATCAGCCACTGTTTATTGCCTTCATCGACCTCACAAAGGCATTCGATTTGGTCAGTCGTGAGGGTCTGTTCAAAGCACTAAAGAAGATTGGCTGTCCACCAACTCTTCTGTCCATTGTGGAATCGTTCCACACAGGCATGAAGGGTATAATCAAGTTTGATGGCTCAACTTCAGAAGAGTTTGAAATCAAGAGTGGAGTTAAGCAAGGTTGTGTACTAGCCCCCACCCTCTTTGGGATATACTTTTCACTTCTACTGAAATATGCCTTTCGTGATCAGGATGACGGTATATACATTCACTCACGCTCAGATGGTGGCCTCTATAATGCTCAGAGATTGAAGGCCAAGACCAAAATTAGCAGGGTACTAATCAGAGAGTTGCTTTTTGCGGATGATGCTGCGATTACGACCCACTCTGAGGAAGAATTACAACATCTACTATCTGCATTCTCCAATGCTTGTTCTGAATTTGGTTTAACAATTAACAAAAAGAAGACACAGATTATGTCACAAGGTGCACATGGTGTACAATCAATCTTTATTGACGACGCCGAACTGGAGATAGTAGACCATTTTACATATCTTGGATCAGAGGTAAATAGCAAATTATCCCTCGATCAGGACATCAACATCAGGATTGGCAAGGCAGCAACAACAATGAACATGTTAGCAAAAAGAGTCTGGGAGAACAGGAAGCTTACTGCCAAAACAAAAGTCCTCGTCTACCAAGCCTGTGTCCTTAGTACTCTTCTTTATGGCAGTGAAACCTGGACAACTTACTCACGCCAAGAGAAACGTTTAAACAGCTTTCATATGCGGTGTCTGCGAAGAATACTTGGTATTAAGTGGCAAGACAAAATCACAAATACTGAAGTATTGGAAAGATCAGGTTGTGTGACGGTGTATTCCATGCTCAGTCTTCGTAGACTTAGATGGATAGGACACGTTAGGAGGATGGATGATGGTAGAATACCAAAGGACATCTTTTTTGGTGAATTACAGACGGGTAGGAGATCTCAGGGTCGGCCTCTACTACGATACAAAGATGTGTGTAAGCGGGACATGATTGATACAGGCATTGATAATGCACAATGGGAGCACGTCGCCGCTGAAAGTGTTGCATGGAGGGCAACTATCAGAAATGGAATAAAGACAAAGGAGAAAATGATTGCAGATAAAGCACACACAGAGCGTGAGAGACGTAAGATGGTGCAAAATGGTGGAAATGACCATGTTTTCACATGCACCTACTGTGGGCAAACATTTGCAGCAAGAATTGGCCTTACCAGCCACACTCGCCACCGCCATGGATCGTAGTTATTGCCATATGACAGTTATTAAGCCTTTTTGAAGCACAATGTACCAAACTATCGTCTGTCAAGACGGAAAGGTGCCAATGTAATTCATTACAGATTCAAATAGTTTAGTAGACTAAACTAAACACGTTGTATTCATTACGGATTCAAAGAGTTTAGTAGACTAAACTAAACACGCTGTATTCATTGCGGATTCAAAGAGTATGCTTAGCAAGGTGGAGAAAGGAATGTTTCGCGTGGAATGGCTCTCGTCGCTTCAGAGGTCACAGATCGTGAGAATTGTATGGATATTTTGCCCTGGCCATGCGGGTGTACGGGGGAATGAAAAGGCAGATCGTCTAGCAGGGAATCACCTCTTGGTGGAATTTTGCCTATGGACAAGGGGGAGGTGGACGTGCGCTTGTGAGACCAGGTGGAGAAGGCGGGAGAACAGATTGAGAACCCATATGTGGAAAGAATGAGATTGCGAGGGATCGGCAGGGTTTCTGGAAGAATCTCAAAACTGAGAGGGAAGACGAGGAGAACTTTTAATCAGATAGCGGTGGGAACGATTAGTAGTATGACTCTTCGCTGGCTGTTGAACGAGGGGATGGAACACGTATGGGAATGTCATAAGTGCAGTGATGTCGGTTCTTAACTCAACTCAACTCAACTCATCATGTTCCTCTTGTACCTTGCGGTGTCGAGGTGAAGTATAAACATCGTGAGAGTGCCCGATTATGGGCTTCATATATCGATATTCCCCATGGACTCTGCTATTCCCTCCGTCAAACGATTACGTGGTCGGCCGCTTCCTCTGTTTCCATCTGGTCTGTACATCATTGCTTGTTGTGGTATGCTGTTGACTGGTAACCTACTTGCATGGCCAAACCATTTGACTTGCTGCCTTCTAATACAATCTAATGCTGCTTTAACCCCGACTTTAGTCCTGATGTCTTCATTTCTGATCTTATCTCTTCTTGATACGTTGAGTATTCTTCTAAGGAACATCATTTCTGTTGTAATTTTTCTTGGATTACATTCACACAGTCACAGATCGTGAGAATTGTATGGATATTTTGCCCTGGCCATGCGGGTGTACGGGGGAATGAACAGGCTGATAGGCTAGCAGGGAAGGAACCTCATTTCTGTTGTTGTAATTTTTCTTTTCTCTTTTTCTGTCATTGTCCAGGTTTGGCATTGGTAGCATAGAGGTGGTAGGAAGATTGTGTTATAAAGTGCTTTCTTAGTAGTTATTGATACATGTTTGTTCTTTAGTATTGGTACCATTGGCCAATGAGTTAATTTGCCTTATTGCACTTATTTTCGATCTCGTCTTCTAATCTGCCATTTGATGATATTATACTTCCTAGGTACTTGAAACTGGAGTTCTCTAATGGTTAGATTTGCAGATGGTTCTTCTTCTGTGTTCTCGTCATGCGGTATTCTTGCTGTCTCTGCTTGGATGGTTTTTTTTACATATGTTGTCTATATATGTTATGAACAAGAGAGGGGACAGGACACAACCTTGTCGTACTCCAGATCTTATGGTGAAGGGATCTGAGTGTCCTCCAGTTGCTCTCACTATGCATTCACTGTTGTTGTATAAACTTCTACATAGGTTTGTTAGATGTGTTCTCACTCCATATTGATTAAGGATTTTCCACAGCTTGTTTCTATTGTAACAATACGTGTACAGAGGATCAACAAGTTCTGCTGTGTTATTTCAAAAGAGGCTTTATTTGTACATGATGGTCGATACAAAATCCAAGTACTAATCAATTATGATGTTGTCTTCTCTTCCCTCGTCCTTGGTGGTCACTACCCCAACAACAAGCTACGTCACTGACTTGAGCATCCTTCTTACTGTTCTATCAGGATGCTCAAGCGTGCTGTAGTCTTGCACCCCTAAGCTAATACAGATATGATATTCATTATGCTACACCTCCCTGTTTTTAAAAAGACTTTTCTTCTTCAAAAGTCTTAACTCCTAACCCCTTTATCCTACACCTTCTCTCCTTACCTCCCATAATTTCTCTAAGCCGCCCCAAACTAACTCTATTTTAAGTGAATATTTCCTTCCAATTGTACCACATAGCAAACCACTATGAAGTTATATTTCTTCTTCGTTTCTGGCTCTTCAAAGTTTCTTTACAAATATATATATATCATAAGAATGGCTCGTATCAATCGTTATCGTACACTGACATTATGAAATTTCTCATTCTTTCACAACACAGGATAGACAGAAAAGATGTAGTTAGAAAAAGTAAAGAAGGGGTGCGCACCCAATTTATGAAAAGTATAAGGAAATAGTCAACACAATCACATTTACCTCTCTTGCCAACGAAAAAACTTTTTATAAAAGTTTTTTTAAAAATATATCTTATGAAATACATCTCTGTTCACTATAAATTAAGTTGATCTATGTTTTCTTTTATATACTCAATATTTATATTGCCATCCACAACCTTGTCTATATTTCACTTATCTCACCTTCAACCATGAACCAATGTTCATATTCCATGAACATTTTAAATTAATTAACGCTGTTTTTTTCACAGCTCCTATATTTTGCCCCCCTCACATCCCATGACACGCCTCCTTGTTTATCTATTCCATATACCCAACCTTATGTGCTGCCATTCACAGCCCCCTTTTTATCTATTCTCTATTAACCAACTATCATATCGTTACTCATAATATGGTATCTAATCCATATATCTTCAATCAATGCTGACTTTAATGCAGCTCCTATTTTAACTTTCCCATAACCATCCCCGGCATATGTTTCTAACACTTCATAGCCATATCAACCTCTTTATGCTGATTATCACAGCAACAGAATATACCCATGAACATATTATTCACAAAGATAATGTGTCTCTCTACTAGTCCTCAGTAGTTTATTACTATTTTCTGAACGAAGGGTTCTATATAAAGTCCCGTGTATTGTTTTTATACTGGACAAAACCATAACTGTTTGTAATTTAAACTCAACTTAACCAATTTCTAACATATTTATAAACAAGGTAATTCTTATTTAACACACAAGACAATTCACTTAAATTATGAGTTAAGCGAAATAAAATCACAACAGGACATCATACCACCCCCCCCCCCCAAGTTTTTATACATCATTTATGTTTCCCCTCATATCAAATAAAGGTATCAACTCATTCAAAGAAAAACATATTTTAAAATAATATAACATACATCCTATCTATTGTTAGTCTCTTTTATGGACTAACAATAACTTATTTATCTATTTAAGAAAACTCAAGAAGTCAAACCATAAAATCAATTGGCAATAAAATTACAGTAAAAAAATATACCTCACTCGAATTTACATCCATATTAGTTATCTTAATTATGTCTTTTCTTCAAGACAACTCATTATAAGTATCAATAGAACCCTTTTCTATAACAAATGTGTCATATACATCATCAAGTATCATTTTCCTTTTTAAATTATGAAATTTATATCTTGCTATCTGCAGTATTTTCTATCAATTTATCTCCTACGTTTCCATTTCCTCAGTAACTCCAAGTTCCTTTGAATAAGTGCTATCTCCACATCAATATCTTCTTCTTCGTATAAAGTATTACTTTCTTCCATACTACTATTTGATTCTGAATTTTCATCCATTTCTTCTTCATCTGTATGTCTATTACTAGCAGCTGCCAATCTTTTCTTTTCTATATCCAATCTAATTTTTTTATCATCGTTTCTTAACGACCTTTCTAATAGGGGTATATATTCGTCGCTTGATGAATTTTCCCTAATTCTTCTCTGTCTTTTCACTTCTCTTTCTCTCTGTCTCTCTATTCTCCTTTTCGTTGCTTGTCTAGTATTTTTAAATGGAGCACCTATCTCTTCTTCCATAGATTCTATACTATCATAATGACCCTCATTCATATTTTTTTCTTCTTTTATTATCGTTTTCGGTATTGTCTGTTCTTGAGTATCATCACAAACTGGAGTTGTTATTAATTGACTTTGTGCTGGATCTTTTCTAAAATCTGTGGGTATTGTAGCTCTTCTGACGACTTGTTCATCTAAGTATACGGTGTCTGAATAATAATAATTATTATAATTATTATTTCCCTTATCATTATTATCTCTTCTTAAGTGCTCTACGTGTGCCCTTGCTATATGTCCCGTGATCTGGTTCTTTATTCTGTACGATACATTTCCTAGCTTTTCTAAAATGTAATAACCTGGAACCCAACGAGCATCAAACTTAGAGTTCCTTCTATGCTTCTTATAATAAACTCTATCACCTACTTTGAATTCCTGTAATTTTGTATTCACGTTTCTGTACTTTTTCTGTCTTTCTCTAGCTTTAATTATATTGTTCTTTAATCTTACATGTGCTTTATGCATTTCTTGTATGATGACCTCTTGAAAGTCTTCCCCCATATATTTACGTCTTGGTTTTAACAGATTATCTATGGGTAGTATTGGCTCTCTCCCGTGTAATAAATAAAATGGTGAAAACCCTGCGCTCTCATTTTGATTTGTGCGTATAGCGCTAAGCGCAGGTCCTAGGAATAGATCCCAATCTTTTTCATGTTCATCGACAATCTTTGCTATAATATCGTACAATGTTCTATGTTGTCTTTCGTTCTTAGCATTTGAAGAAGGTCTATAGTATGAGGTCTTTATATGTTTTATATTCAAATCTTTTAATAACTTTTCGAATTTCTTATTCACAAATTCTTTACCATTATCCGTGAGTACAATCTGTGGGCAACTAAATCTTGGTACGAATTCCTGTAAAAAAATATTAATGATAATATCTGCGCTCTTATCTGGGATTGCATAAACTTCCGGCCAGAGACTGTAGACGTCCACCATATGAATTAGATATACGTTCCCTGATAATGCTCTAGGGTGAGGACCTGATATATCTAAACTAACTTTTTGCATTGGAAACTGAGGAATATCTGTATCTTGTAAGGGAAACTTAATTGTTTTCATATTCCTTAATCTGCATCTTTCACACGTATCGACATATTTACAAGCGGTTTTAAATAAATTCGGCCAATAATACTTATTCGTAAGTGCTTTCACTAATTTATCACGACCGAGATGACCATTCTCATCATGATATGCTTTTAAAACTTCACATTCCAAATGTTTTGGAATATATTTCCTTAGCTGTTCGTTTCTTTCACTCATGTAATATAACTGTTCATCCTCTTGCAAAATTAAATAATTCTTCTTATACTTATTCTCATCCGTTTCTTTTAATTTCTGTTTTATTTCTAAGACTTTTGGATCTAATTCTTGTTCTTCTTTCATATTAAATTGTGCTAAATGTGGGTCTTCTGCTCTAGGTTCAGACTCTTGATCGGTCAGTAAACTCTCAAAATCTTCTCTATTTATTATGGCAGAATCTAATATATTTACTTGCCAGTTTCGGTCGTCTATCTCAGGTTCACCTTCGTCTTCTGTGTATCCTGACGACTGTGGATACGGGATTCTAGACAATAAATCAGCACATGTGTTATTCCTACCTGGTATGTATTCCATTCTAGTATTGTATCCCTGTAGATTCAACGCCCATGTCTGTATTTTCCTGTTCTGCACTGGAGCTTCTAACAAAGATTTTAAAGGCATGTGGTCAGTTCTAATAATGAAATTTCCGTTATGTAGATAGTAGTTAAGTTTCTGAAGAGCATAATGAATAGCATAATCCTCCTTCTCAATAGTCGACCATTTCCGCTGAGACCTGCCAAGTTTATGAGATAAGAAATAGATTGGCCTTTCATTTTTATCACCTGGTATTCCAGATTCTTTTCCTTCATATGGTTGAACCAAACACGCTCCTATAGCATAATCTGAAGCATCTGTATATAATATTAACTGTTTATTCAAATCTGGATATGTCAATAGTGGCACTACTGTTAAGCTATTTTTAAAAACTCGAACGCTTTTTTGACATTCATCATCCCACTTAAATCTAGCGTATTTGCCAGTTAAGTTAGTAATAGGCTCTGCTATTTTGAGAACCCTGGAATGAAACGCCGATAATACCCACAGGTTCCGATATAAACGCACGAACTTCTTTTACGTTAGTTGGAGGAGGTAGTTTCTTAATAACCTTTACCTTATCCTGATCTGGTTTAATTCCGTCTCTATTAATAATATACCCAAATACTTTGTTTCTGTTTTTAAAAATTCGCATTTACTGAGCTTCAGTTTGACATCATGTATTCTTAATCTGTCGAATACTAATTTTACATGTTTTAGGTGATCTTCTACATCTCCTGCTGTATAAATCAAAATGTCATCTATGTATGCCAATGCAAACTTTTGCATACCCTCTAATACTTGATGTATTAATAGCATATAATAAGAGGGCGCTGTACGTACTCCAAAAGGCATTCGTAAGAATTCGTAAGAACCTGCGTGTGTACAAAAAGCACTCTTTTTCTGGGCGTCTGGGGACATAGGTATACACCAAAATCCTGATCTTGCATCTAACGTGGTAAAGAAAGTAGACCCATTAAGTAAGCCTAAAATATCGCCAATCACCGGTAATGGGTACGCTACATTTTTAGTGATTTTGTTCAACGCCCGGTAGTCGCAGCAGAATCGATGTGAACCATCAGCTTTGGTCACAATTACTATCGGAGATGACCATTCTGACTTCGATCTTGTTATTATTCCTGCTTTCAACATATCTTCTATTGCCTTTTCAACAATTTCTCTATTTCTTAAGGGAGTTCTATACGGTTTTAAACTAATTGGTGGATGATCTCCAGTATCTATTTCCATCGTAACTGTTTTTGTCCTTCCCAATTCTAAATCATTAATTGCAACTACATCCTGATTCTCTTTTATAAGTTGTTCTAATACTTTCTTATTTTCTGGTGGAGTTTTTAACTGTGCCAACAATTCTTGCTCTCTTGTTATTTTGTCTAGTGAATGTATTTGGGCTGTATTTCTTCTGAATGGATGGATCAGTTCATCCTTCTGCACGTTCCATTTTCTTTCGCGTCTGCGTCTGTTATTAATTCTTTCACTATGAGTTTCTGAATAATTTATTCCCGGCATTTCTACTCTATCTGTTGCTAATATGTCATTAATGTTATGTTCTACTTTGGCTATTACACATCCTCTGTATAATTTAATTTCTCTACCTGTGTTGTTAATAATCATTACTGGAAAAGTTAAGTGTTTATCTAATGATATTATTCCATCCTGAACTTCTAGACCAGGCTCATCAATTACCTCCCTTTGCAATTCAGTGATTCTAACTGTGTGTCCTACTAAATAATATGGATTTCTTTTTACCTTTGCCTGTATCAAATTAACCGACTGTGGTTTTAACGTCGTAGACATGTTAACTCTAACCAGTGCTGATATATGCATGTCCTCCTCTAAATCTACGTACACGTCCTTGAATTTTAATTTATGTAGATCAAACATAAGTCTTACACCAATTTTTATTAGAAAATCTCTACCTATAAGCATATTTCTATTTAAATCTTTCACTACATGGAAAAGATGTCTTATGTTGACTCTCCCCCCCCCCCCCAATTTAAGATTTATTATTGTTTGGCCAACTACTTGTAAATTTTGTCCTGTAACAGAGTGAAGATTATTATGACTCCTACATATTCTGCAATTTCTCATTATTTTATATAAAAAACTTTCTTTGATTACACTAACCTGAGCTCCCGAATCAATTAATGTACGAACTCTATATTTTCCTATTTCTATTATACATGAGCTGGGATCTGTTTTATTCTCTGTAAACTGTTTGATTTCATCTAGGTGAAAGTATTCCCTACTCGTCCTACTATACCTGTTATTAAAATATTCTTTAAATCTTGGGACCTTGTTATTTTCCCTCCTACTACAGGTCCTATTTAATAGGTAGGGCGCCAGTTTCCCTGCGTTCTTGTACTTGTAAAACTTCTGTGTCTATCTTCAACATTCCTATTTAATCTGCTATTGCCATTTCTACTTTGTGTATTCGACTGGACACGCCTGTTACCACAGAAGCGAAAAATGTGTCCACGTTGGCCACAAGACCAACAGATTATATTTGTGTTATTTGTGTTACCTACCGTCTCACTTGTAGGATTTCTCATTTGTCTTCTTTCATCATAAGCATTTCTATTACTACCTTGTAATGTCTGTATACCTCCTCTCCTATTCCATCCGAACCTTGTTTGTCCTATCTCCATGGGCTCTTCAATCCTATCTTCTCGACTGGTACCTATTTCTCGTCCTACTCTCAATCTAAATCTACGTCTCAAGTTCTCCTCTTGCACTGCTATATCTACAGCTTGTGATAATCTCTCAGGATTTTCCCTCATCAGCTTAAATTTCAGTCCATCTGATTTTATACCATCTACAAAAATCCCGACCAACATCCGCTCCATCTCTTCTCCTCGTACGTTCTGTCCTAAGAATGCTTCTTCAGCCAGGTTAATCAACCTATCGCTGAACAATTGTACAGTTTCTCCAGTGTTTTGTTTGGACTGTCTTAACACCGAAAACGCATGTTGTGGGTCCGTTATTTCAGCGTACTTATGGGCTAGATCGTCCTTGAACTGCTCCCATGTCTCATCTACCCTAGCTTCTAATTTTCTTCTGATATGATCAGAAACCGGTTCTGTTGCTGCCTGATTAGCAAGTTTCATTTTCTCTTCATCTGATGCTGACACCAAATATGCATATTTCTCTATTGAAGTTATCCACTTCTTAAAATCTTTTGCCTGTCCGCTAAATTTAACAATTTCAGCTGCCATTCCTTGTTGTTTCATGACTGTGTTGAGTTTACCTATTACCGTTCCTACCCCAGTCAAAACTTGTGCCAGTGAACCTTCTTCTGCCATGCTGAAATATTTTACTATACACTTATACAAGCAAATTCACATTTATAACAATTTATTTAAATGATCTTATTAAAATCACATTAAAAAAATGTTCTCCTAGCAGTTATACTTTAATTAATTACCGTCAAGCATGTCTTTCCTTGATCCAAGAGAAGCGTGAATTCACGTATGTTCGTTAAAAATTTTCCTTGTCACAGTTCATGTATAACTCAAACGTCTGGAGTTCGTATTATTTAGTAGCCATCCAAACGATAACGTGACTTCAGTGATATCCTTCTTCTAGCGTCTCAGGTTTCGTTACTTTCACTTTCAGCCCCTGGTCGGGCCCCTACCAGACTTGCAGTGACTTTTCACCCTAACAGGGCTCTTCAAGGCGTCGGCTTGAAAGCGAGTCCAGCTCGATAGAACGATTTAATTTGGGTCTTCTCTTCAACAGGTCGACACCCTGTTGAAATGTTCGCTTTTGTTGAAAAACATTTTGATTTGCTGGAGTTCAAGATGAGCGAATGCAACTGTATTTTCTCGTAATTTCCAATTGAAGGAGCAATAGGGTTGACTCAAAATAAGCTCTCAGTTTTCTTCAGGTTCTCAAAGTCAATATTAAATGAACATAACAAAAGGAAACAGCTCCTTTAAACCAATTCTCTATTGAATTCGAGTTGTTTATAGCTGTCTTGAGATTTCTTTGCTAGTATGTAAATGTGTGACCTTCAAACACAAGGTTACTTAACGGCTGTAATAATGCAAGTCAAACCTCATGGCAATTCGACAAAAATCACGTTGCTTCAAGTATTTCTGACGAAAAACAGCTTGATAAAACTCCACAGGCAATCATAGGCAATCATGTTATGTAGATGGCTCCATTCAAAAATCTTGATGTGTGTAAGTTTAATTTAGGTAGTCTGAAAAACGCTTAAATTTTGACTATGAATCAATTATAGTTGGTCCGATTTTGAACTTTTTTTCCTTTTATTTAATGAATGTCTAAAATTTAGTTCATACCTCAACAAGTTGGTTGGTCCACTTTAGCATGCGGCATGTTGACTTTCGTACTTCACATTGTTCACGCGACATTCAAGTAAAAAAATCGAATCTTGTATGCGGCGCCATTTAATCCATCTGTAACAATACGTGTACAGAGGATCAACAAGTTCTGCTGTGTTATTTCAAAACAGGCTTTATTTGTACATGATGGTCGATACAAAATCCAAGTACTAATCAATTATGATGTTGTCTTCTCTTCCCTCGTCCTTGGTGGTCACTACCCCAACAACAAGCTACGTCACGACTTGAGCATCCTTCTTACTGTTCTATCAGGATGCTCAAGCGTGCTGTAGTTTTGCACCCCTAAGCTAATACAGATATGATATTCATTCTGCTACACTATCCACTCCATCGAATGCCTTTTCTTGGTCGACACAGACTAAGTAGGGTGTTTCATTGAATTCGATTGATTTTTCTATAAGTTGTCTAAGAGCAAAAATGGCAACTTATAGAAAAGTCAATGAATTCATAGTATCTTATTGATTGATTGATTGATTTAGGAACCGACATCACAGCATTCGGGGCATTCCCATAAGCGCTCTGTCCCCATCCTCAGAAGCCAGCGAAGAGTTCCAACCCCAATAGTACCAGTAGCAATCTGATTATATGTGCGTCTCGCCTTTCCTCTAAGCGTCGAGCATCGGCCAGATCCCTTCGTCACTCCAGGCTGTCGCATTCTTGCCAGACAGTATCTTATGCAATAAGTCACATTTTGGAAAGTAAGAAACAGAGTACTGACATCTTACTGATCTTATTTTTCTATATAGCAGAAAATCATGGAACGGGAATGAGAAAATTAGGAGGAACCTAGAAGCAATGGATATGTGGTTCCTATAGTGAATGTTGAAATAATATGAATAAATGAAATAATATGACCATTAAAAGAACGGGAACATACACATACCTGGGTACAATATTCAACTGCTCCAACATCATAAGGGAAGAAATACAAACTAGAATCAATTCTGGAAATAAGATATATTATGCACTACAACATCTACTAAAATCTAAAGCGCTATCTCGTAACACCAAGATCACAATATACAAAACACTGATTAGACCAGTTGTGCTGTATGGCTCTGAAACCTGGAGTACAACGAAAGGAGACGAAGCCTTTCTACAAACCTTGGAGAACAAAGTTTTAAGACGCATTTTTGGACCCATTAGGGATACACAAAGGGGAGAGTGGAAAAGAAGAAGTAACAAAGACATTTATGATCTGTTTAAGTCCCCGCTAATCACTGGTATCATGAAGGCTAATATACTACAATGGCTGGGGCATATAGAAAGAATGGAAGATAATAGGGAAACAAAACTCGCTTACACTCAGGAAATAAATGACCGTAGACCCCGAGGTAGACCAAGAAGACGGTGGAGAGATAATATATATATATACAGACCTACAAGCACTTGGAATCAACGACTGGCAAGAGAAGGTCAACCAGAGAGACGAATGGAGATGGATTGTATCTGCAGCAAAGAACCTCAATGGCTCGGAACGCTGAAGAAGAAGAAGAAGAAGAAGAAGAAGAAGAAGAAGAAGAAGAAGAAGAAGAAGAAGAAGAAGAAGAAGAAGAAGAAGAAGAAGAAGAAGAAGAAGAAGAAGAAGAAGAAGAAGAAGAAGAAGAAGAAGCAGAAGCAGAAGAAGAAGCAGAAGAAGAAGAAAGAAGAAGAAGAAGAGGAAGAAGAAGAAGAAGAAGTAGAAGAAGAAGAAGAAGAAGAAGAAGAAGAAGAAGAAGAAGAAGAAGAAGAAGAAGAAGAAGAAGAAGAAGAAGAAGAAGAAGAAGAAGAAGAAGAAGAAGAAGAAGAAGAAGAAGAAGAAGAAGAAGAAGAAGAAGAAGACGAAGACGACGACGACGAAGACGACGACGACGAAGAAGAAGAAGAAGAAGAAAAAGAAGAAGAAGAAGAAGAAGAAGAAGAAGAAGAAGAAGAAGAAGAAGAAGAAGAAGAAGAAGAAGAAGAAGAAGAAGAAGAAGAAGAAGAAGAAGAAGAAGATGATGATGAATGTTGCGATTACCTTAGTATGAAAGAGTAACTAAAATCAACTGCCAGGAAGAGGCTATTAAAAGTAGAACATTCAATACAACTATAATAAAGAGACAAACATCATTCTTTATTCATGTGATTTGAAAAAGTTAGACATTGGAAAACATCGTGGGAACTGGAAAGATCAATTTTAGAAAAGGCCGAGGCAGACCAAGAGAAATTATGCTAGATTGACTGAGACGATGGCATGTAGGAATATCATCAGCAGAGTTGATCCAGGTCACAAAGGATAGCGATCTGATGAGATGCATGAATGTCTACCCCGGTTAGCAAGGATATTACCGATATGTGCCGAACATGGCAGCCTTTAAAATTGCCCATTCCTTATCTACACTTGAGTAATCATCAGGGATACTCTTATGCAGCTTTTTGTCGTCTAGTAGCACATATCATATAGACAACTGAACCGATTCTTCATCTAGTAACACATACCACATAAACAATTGATGCGATCAGTCATCTAGTAGCACATACCAGACGATCATGTGAACCGACTAACAGCACATACCAGACAGACATATGACCCGCTCGTCATCTATTAGCAGCTCATACCAGACAGACAACTGAACGGACGCCTAGCATTATCAAGCAGGACAACATGATACACATGTGAATCGACTCGTCGTTTACGATGTCTCGAACTCATTTAGAGCATACTTAGTATTTAGTAGGTCTCACTTTCGATGGACACATAAATAGAATCGTCGTTCGCTAGGATATAACTTCAGTGGACATTATTTACCAAAGACTTGGGAGTCAATCAGTCAGTCGAGGTTCCAACTTTACGGCAACGGGTCGTCCCCACTATACTCCATTCCCGTGCCAGCGAATGTCACACAAAATGCTCCCCACTGTCCAATGTGAAAAGTGAAATAGGCAAGAGTCTCGGCAATCCAACAGCCCGCACAGGTACACTGTGAATAATGCCGCGGTCAGAATGTCAACACAAAATTCATCCACGAATACCACAGTTCATCGTTGATGGACTCGGCAGTCACCAGAAAGACCTCATTGACCCAGGTTTTCTCACATGGCTTGGTCTCTTACCACAGGGCGACCCGCCGAAAATGTCGTACAAAGCACGAACTCCGCAGCTTCAGCGCCGACTCCCATGAGTCTATTACAGCAAAACAGTCAATTCAGCAACCGCCGGTAGCCATTGTTCCGAACATGCAGTTCATTGTACAGGACAGATGTAAAAGCATTCCATGCGAATTTCACAGCTCACGGTGTCGCCCACGCACTCACTCAGTAGCAGAGCAACGGAACCATGTACTACCAGTCCAAGATGAGGAAAATGCGATTGCAAACCGTAGCCACAAGCATAAACACGCTACAGGCCTTATCGACTCAACGCCTAACCGCCATGCAGGCGACCTGAAGTGGGAGTGGATTCATGAATTAAATAGGCTTTTACATGCTATGGTTTTTGGTAATTTCATATCTCTCATAAAAATAACTAAATTTAGTAAATAAGGGATCGATCTATGTTGACTTGATTGTTAATTTGCTTGCTAATAAGCATACAAGTAAGACTGGTAGTGTTGATGATGTATCATGAGGCCTAATAGACTGCAATGGCTGGGGCATATATAAAGAATGGAAGATAATAGGGAAACAAAACTCGCTTACACTCAGGAAATAAATGACCGTAGACCCCGAGGTAGACCAAGAAGACGGTGGAGAGATAATATACAAACAGACCTACAAGCACTTGGAATCAACGACTGGCAAGAGAAGGTCAACCAGAGAGACGAATGGAGACGGCTTGTATTTGCAGCAAAGAACCTCAATGGCTCGGAATGCTGAAGAAGAAGAATGTGTGCAACTAGATGACGAATCGGTTCAATTGTCGACTTGGTTTGTGTCACGAGATGACGAATCGGTTCAGTTGTTTTTGTCTTTTAAATCTGTATGTGGTATTATTATATAATGAACCAGTTCTATTGTATATCTGATATGTGCAACTAGATAACGAACAAGTTCTATTGGTTATATGGTCAATCAAATTATCGGGTTCTTTCTCGACAAGTAAGGTTGGATGCAATGAATCTCCACCACTGTCTGTCTCTTGCCCTGACTGTACATTCTGTCGGAATGCTATTCGTTCAGATGTTGATGTGATATTACCACTTGTATCGTTGTCTACCTCTTGCTCGCTTGCCTTCAACCTTATCCTCTAGGATGGTGTTTCTAGAATCTCTGCATCTGTTTGTTTTTGGTTCCATGAAATACGACATATTCTTCTGTTTACCCACATCTTCAAGGCCTTTATGCGACTTTCTAATTGCCCGTTCAATGTCCTGGATTCCGCGCCATACAGCAGTGATGAATATACATAACATTTGACAATTCTCATTTTTAAGGAGTTATTAATATCTCTAGAATTTTAATACTGATTGCATACTGTTGAAAGAATTTTGTCAACTCCTATTCTATGTTAGAATTCTGCTGCACTTCTGCCATCATCTGTTATTACATGTTCAAGAAAGGAGAAACGTGTTAATTGCTCTAGTATCTCCCCTTTAATGTGATGTTCATTAATGACCTTCATTTCCACTGCTAATTATCATAGTTTTCGTCTTTTGGTATATTAATGTCTAAGCCAAATTCTACACTGTGCCTGTTTACCTGTGCCACTAGGGCATGTAACTCGTGCTCGCTTTCTGCTAGTAACATTATCTATCTGGCATGTGCTACTAGATGCATATCCAGATATTTAGCCTGCAGAGGTGGAGCTGGATGTCAACTATGAGAAATCATGTAAAGAAGAAATTAGAAAAGCTATTAAATCCGTAAAGGATGAAAAAGCTGCTTGCCAAGATGGTGTCAGATTAAAAGCTATTGAGGTCAATTTAAATACCTCACAGGAATTACCGAACAATTTATTTAACAGTCTGAGAGGTTGAAGAATTACCAACAAACCATAAACAAGGACATCGAGTAAAGTTGCAAACAAAATCAAGGGGTGGGAGGGGGGGGGGGGCTGCAGTAATGACACAATTATCGGAGGAATAATGTTATTGTCAGTTCCGGGGAAAATATTTCTCGTGTGCAGGATCATTCTAAGAGAATTACAAGATTCCATTGACAAGCAACTAAAGAGTGAAGTCTCCAGCAATAGAGATCCTACATTGACCAGACAGTCAAAATGTGTATCGTAATAGATCAAAACATTGAAATAAATTCACGAAGAAGATGAGACCTGAGTTAAAAGAGGGCCTACTCTCCATAGGAAAATAAATGGAAGGGGAGGAAGAAGTAACGAATATATTATATTTTTGCAGATATTGCGTGGACGTGAAATGTGAATGTTCTCAACAAAACATTCTCTGGTACATACGCTTTATGTTTAAGTGTTAGGATATCGTAGTCATTATTTGGTTTGCGTTTTATTGTTGGAAATCATTTTGCAGCATCATATTTATGAACTTTGATTTGTGGAGGAAAAAAAAAACGATGAGAAAGAACACTTATCACCTCATTATCAAAATGCACCAACCTTACTTATTGGTAAATATGTCCCAGTCCATATCCCTAACGTTGTGTCAGCCAGCCACTTGGCTAATATTTATGTTATCCTTTATTGTAACAGTTTATGATATTACAAATCGATTTACCAGTTGAAACGTGGGCTTCAAAACACGTAGCAGGAAAACTTGATGGATATATCAGAACGTCTTCTGCTGGCCTTGGCTGTGGTGGTTTCCCACTTGGCCCTTATCCACTTCTTCTCGTCCTTCATACTGATCTGCTGCGCCGCCTACATCAAGGCTAAGGGGGGTGCCGCATGAAGCTCATTGAAACCTACAGTAGTGACATACTTCCGGCCATTTTCCTATACGTTGGTGTCATCAACTTAGCGCAGAAATTGTCTTGTCTGTTCGTTTGTCTACAGACGAGGAACATATACAATCGGTGAGTGAATATATTCTTTGTGAACGCTTGAATGTAACTTAAATATACTTGTGTGCTTACAATCCTTGTGGCGTGGTGTTGGTCGTCACGTGTTCACAGTCTCCTGTCTCTTTTATTTCCAAAACAGATATATCCCATGTAGCACAACGTCAAGCAGCCTAGAATCTTCTTTCTGGGTCTTCCCCTGTCTTTTCCACAGTGAACTTTCTCGCTGTCTTATTTTCCGGCTCAACTCTTCTCCTGAAATGTATAAAGAATGCTTTAAACCGTCTGTCCCTGTCTCCGAATGTTATGGGTTTGTTTGTGGATTTCGTCATTCCGTTCACGAGTGCAACTTTCTCAAGTTGTCGATGGAGCTATGGAGTCGGTGCTCTATGTGATCCTTCGACAGACAACTCTGTCAAAAGAGGCCAAGTCATATGGGATAAAACCCGGCACAAGGAAATCGATTGTCTGCCTTTAAACCTCTAAACTGTATTTTCCAAAGAATGTTGAGTATCTATTTCTGGCGAGTTCTTTTGGCGAGTGTGTTTATGTCAAGACGTCTTTGTTATTCTTTTCTTTTTGTCCAGGGTATTCTCAACATTCTTATATGCATATCAATACACCCTGTATGTAACCAGGAACCTAACACTGTTAATAAAACATTATAAGTGTTGGCAATGTGGAACCAGTGTCTGCCGCATTGTTCAAGCTATTGACTGACTAACTGGCACCTTGCCGTCTTTACAGACGATAGTTTGTAAAATGGAGTTATACCTCTCTATAACACAAAGGAGGAGCTGCTGGCCGAGTGGCTAGAATGCCGGATTCTTCTTCGGGAGACCCGGGTTCGAATCCTCAGTAAGGTGTGGAGTTTTTTTGCCTGTCTCCCTGGCCTAGAGGCTAACGTCTATCTCCGTATCTGAGTAACGTAACCTGCACGAGAATCGGTAGCGGTTCTTGCTGCGTTGGTAACTTACGGGGTATGCGAGCCGGCCGCTCAGAAAGCAATGGGATACTACTGAGCGTAATCTTGCCTGGTACATCAACAGCAGCTGAAAAATGCTGATGTTGACTGCAACGTCCTGTAAGGGATATGCAACAACAACAAAAATAAGAGAAAGCCCGGGCTCAGTTTAGAGACCATGTAATGCATATGCAGAATGATCCCTCTCTAGGCCTGCCTTGTTTACTCCAGAGGAAAGGTAACACCAATACGTTTGGAACAAACTGCAGAAGATGCCGGATCAGCAAAGCAACACTCTAACAGTCCGCCTATCGGAGCTTCCATCCTAGACCAGTTGCCGACCAAGGCTTAGGGCCTGGTCTGCTCTGCCATGACATTTAGTATTTTGCTAGCATTTCCTCGCAACATTAAGGATATGGTAAATAGATTGTCGTGAAGGATATGCCGCGGCAGGTTATGATATCGGTACAGTTAACATGAATTCACACTTGGTTTAAACTGTAACGACTTCAGTACTTCTCTACCACTCAGGAAATATAGACCAACGATTATCATTCAGAGGGAGATAGAGAAATAACAGACAGACATACAGACACACGCACACACAGAGCCAGACATAGGCAGACAGGACAGGCAGGCAGGCAGCCTGCCAGGTAGGTAGACATGTAGGTGGTTAGGTATATCTGTAGATGATTCTATGTATGGATGTAAGGGCATCAGAAAGAATTGGTTTGACCAAAGATCGAGAAGAGAAACACTGATATAAATTCTAAAGGCTTGCAGGGTTAATTACTATATGAAAAAGTAGCCTTATATACAAAAAATATAATACTGCTTCTTAAGATGTTGAATGCAACATTATCATCGCTGCGTTTCTTGTTATATCAATACATACATCGATAAGTAACTATTGTGAACGTGGAATACGGAGAGACATCGTCGACTAAGTAAATCTGCAATAGATTAGACGATGATAACGAACAAAGTAAATTTTGCCAACCTGTATGTCGTTGTTATCGATTTAACAATCTGCATTTTCGCTTTGTAGCTTGGAAATAGGAAAGAACAAATGCATCCATACAACAAGATCTGAATATTGTAGAAGGTGTACTACAAACGACGATAAAACAAAGAAAATTGAAATATTTTAGTAACTTGAAACGTTACGAACGTTTGGAAAGAACAATAATGGAGGGGTATATGCCCGGGAAGAGAGGAAGAGGAAGGCCAAAGAGAAGAGGAGTGCAGGATGTTGCAGATTATCTCCAGATGGGTGTATCGGACGCGGGATATCTTGCTTATGATAGAGAAGTATTCCGGAAGATTGTTTTGGGTGCGAGGTTCTGCAAAGAACATGCTACTGAATGAATGAGTTTATATACTTTCAATTGTTCACCAGCTGTTACTTAGTACCATTTAAAGTGTTGCACTTAAATGTCCGTTTGCTGATGCTGCCAGTTGTTCCAGATGACGCTGTTATGTGACGTTATCTTTGTTTGACTTGTTCCAGGGAGAGTTTGATACGATTGCTGTATCGTGTTATGATTGTTGGAATCATTCTGATCTTATTCGGAGTCTTCACGGCTATAGCCTCGTTTGTTCGCATCAGCATCCTGGATGATGAGTTTGAGGCAGGTCTCAAGAAAGCCATGGCATAGTATGTGTGTGTTCTAGAATATTCCAGTAGGTTATGTGTTACATAATTCTCAATAGTGAGTTGATGGATAAACCCTAACTTTGATATATAAGCGAGAGTGTGTATGCGTCAGCACATTAGAGATTGATTAATGTTTTTAACATGTCTTTATTGTATCATCATCATCATCATCACCATCTTCGACTTTCGCCATCAAGCGTCCTGGGGAGAAATAATTGGCAATCCAGCGCCCGATGGGTAGCACCTGATAGTGTTATTCCATGTGATTGTACAATGTCTTTCGTGTCGTCAATCAATATTCTTCTCGGGTGCCATCTTGCTATCGTGCAGATCTTCTTTGATGTAGGGTCAGTACTGGTAGTTGATTGTGTTGCATTCTAACGAGATGGCGAAACCATTTTATCTTCTGTCTTTCAATAAATATGGCACGAGCTATTGATCCTACTGTCTGTCTGATAACAAGCTTTCTTATTCGGTCTCGGATAGTTAAGTTAGCAGTTCTCATCAAGCATCTCATCTCAAAGGTGTTGATTTTGCGTAAGTATAATTTGGATAATGTCCAAGTTAGACATTGGTAGCATAAGACTGGTGTGAGTATGCTATTTATGTTTTGTTGTACAGAATGTCACAACAACAGAAATGAGATTCCTAAGAAGAATACTCAACGTATCAAGAAGAGATAAGATCAGAAATGAAGAAATCAGGACTAAAGTGAGGGTTATAGCAGCACTAGATTTTATTAGAAAGCAGTAAGTCAAATGGTTTGGCCATGCAAGTAGGTTACCAGTCAACAGCATAACCTAACAAGCAATGATGCACATAACAGATGGGAACAGAGGAAGAGGCCGACCACGTAAACATTGGTCGCAGGGAATAGCAGAGTCCATGGGAATATCGATACATGAAGCCCATAATCAAGCACTCTCACGATGTTTATACTTCACCTCGACACCGCAAGGTACAAGAGGAACATGATGAGATGAGATGAGAATGTATTATTTTTGTTTTATAGAAAGCACAAATAAAGCCAACTCGTTTTTATGTGGTCTCTGATGTTACAATCTTTTAAACATCATCAGCATCAGCAGAATCACTCTGTTTATTTTTTTCTATCTTCGTCCTTCTTCTTATTTTATCTTTCAGTGTCCTCCTCACTGCCTCCTACCTCTGCTAATACTGCAGCTAGTTTTCATCTACCGATTCTCGACATACTCCGACTCATTTTTGTTGTTGTTGATGGTGTTGCTATTATGTTTCTTCACAATTTTCCTTCTCATGTGGCGTTGGTCATCATGTCATTCCACAACTTTCTGACCCGTGTACTGCCAATAGTTTCTAATACAGGTGTTCTTCCATGGTCGATGCTGAACTGTACATTGTATTCTCTCTTTGTCTTTACCTGCCCCCCCCCCCCACCCCCCCCCCCCCCCCAACTATGGTATGTGACGACATACTCCAGCTTTTCCCTTATCATCACATTTTGCCTGTTCGTCTGGTGAGGGTAATTAGTTCTCTTTGTGAGTTAACTTCTTTCAAAATATCTTCATTGGTCTTTCTATCCAACTACAGTGTCTTCATCATCCTTCAATAAAATCATATATCCGCAACTTCCGGATAATTTCTCATTTATCTGTTAATTTGCCATGATTCACTTTCGTATATTAGGATTGGCTCAACATTGGATTATGAACTTTTCTCCTCACCTCGATACACAGAGTTACATTGCTGAGAGTAATCGTGATTTTGTGAAATGCTGCACTTGCTTGGCCTACTATACATTTAACTACCAGAACAAAACTTCCACATGCTGTTATCAAAGTAAACAAAGACAATTTTCCTTTGTAATAACCATTACTTCTGTTATTCAGACTAAGTGCTTTTTGTTGACTTTCTGCTGCATTCTGCTTTCTGCTGTCTGTCTGTCTGTCTGTCTGTCTGTCTGTCTGTCTGTCTGTCTGTCTGTCTGTCTGTCTGTCTGTCTGTCTGTCTGTCTGTCTGTCTGCCTGCCTGCCTGCCAGCAAGCCTGTCTGTCTGTCTGTCTGTCTGTCTGTCTGTCTGTCTGTCTGTCTGTCTGTCTGTCTGTCTGTCTGTCTGTCTGTCTGTCTGTCTGTCTGTCTGTATTTCTATCATTTCTTATAACTGTATTTCATTTTTAGCGACCAGCTCTATTTCATCAGCAAGTTGTTAACATTATGCCCACCAATTGATATATCTTGCATGTCTTGCACGAATCTATTTTGTCACTGTAAAAATTAAACAGATCTGTCATTATTAAACAGATTTTATCATTTCTTATAACTGTATTTCATTTTTAGCGACCAGCACTATTTCATCAGCAAGTTGTTAACATTATGCCCACCATTTGATATATCTGGCATGTCTTGCACGAATCTATTTTGTCACTGTAAAAATTAAACAGATCTGTCATTATTAAACAGATTAAACAGATTTTATCATTTCTTATAATTGTATTTCATTTTTAGCGACCAGCACTATTTCATCAGCAAGTTGTTAACATTATGCCCACCATTTGATATATCTGGCATGTCTTGCACGAATCTATTTTGTCACTGTAAAAATTAAACAGATCTGGTGTCAGTACAAAACCTTGTCTAACACGTTGTTTGTTGTGTTGAAAAGCTTCTAATTGGTTGTCAGTTATTCATTCATTCATTAAGTAGCATGTCCTTTAGAGAACCTCGCTCCCAAAACAACCTTCCGGAAAACTTCTCGATCACAAGCAAGATGTCCCTCGTCTGATACACCCATCTGGAGATCATCTGCCACATCCTGCACCCATCTTCTCTTTGGCCTTCCTCTTCCTCTCTTCCCATGCATACACCCTTCCATTATTGTTCTCTCCAAACTTTCGTGACGTTTCAAGTGACCGAAATATTTCAATTTTCTTTGTTTCATCGTCTTTAATAGCCACCTTCTTCAATATTCAACTCTTGAAGTATGGATGCATTTGTTCTTTTCTTTACCCAAGATATTCTTCGAACTCGTCTATAACATTTATTGTCAGTTATTAAGACTGCGATATGTTGCCAATACATATGTTGTATTATTTTTTTTTATATATATACACACGCTAGCTGACCCGGCCCGGCTTCGCCCAGGCCCTGGTTGGGATCTGTCTGTCTGTCTGTCTGTCTGTCTGTCTGTCTGTCTGTCTGTCTGTCTGTCTGTCTGTCTGTCCGTCTGTCTTCTGTCTGTCTGCCTGTCTGCCTGCCTGCCTGAATGCCTGCCTGCCTGCCTGCTCGCCCGCCATATAAGTAGTCATATCAGCTCCCGGCGAAATAAAAAGATGACTTAGAAAATTTTCACTATTTAAATAGATGCATTATTTTTATGAAAACTTTGAAAACACCTTAAGGATTTTATCATTATATATTAAAAAACATATGCCTGTAAATAACTGTAGACAAACATTTTATAAAACTTTGATACCAATGCAACAATCTATATATATATATATATATATATATATATATATATATATATATATATATATATATATATATATATATATATATATATATATATATATATATATATATATATATATATATACTAGCTGACCCGGCCCGGCTTCGCCCAGCAGTCCTTGGTGGGGAGCATCTCATTTAATTCATATAAGTAGTCATATAAGTTCCCGTTCCCGTTACCGACTGTCTGTCTGTCTGTCTGTCTGTCTGTCTGTCTGTCTGTCTGTCTGTCTGTCTGTCTGTCTGTCTGTCTGTCTGTCTGTCTGTCTGTCTGTCTGTCTGTCTGTCTGACCCGGCCGGCCGGCATTGCCCAGCTCCTGGTGTGGAGCATCTCATTTAATTCATATAAGTAGTCATATAAGTTCCCGTTCCCGACTGTCTATCTGTCTGTCTATCTGTTTGTCTATCTGTCTGCCTGACCCTGCCCGGTTTCGCCCAGTCCCTGGTGGGGAGCATCTCATTTAATTCATATAAGTAGTCATATAAGTTCCCGTTTCCGTTACCGACTGTCTGTCTGTCTGTCTGTCTGTCTGTCTGTCTGTCTGTCTGACCCGGCCCGGCATCGCCCAGCTCCTAGTGTGGAGCATCTCATTTAATTCATATAAGTAGTCATATAAGCTCACGTTCCCGTTCCCGACTATCTATCTGTCTGTCTGTCTGTCTGTCTGTCTGTCTGTCTGTCTGTCTGTCTGTCTGTCAGTCTGTCTATCTGTCTGATCCGGCCCGGCTTCGTCCAGCCCCTGATGGGGAGCATCTCATTTAATTCATATGAGTAGTCATATAAGTTCCCGTTCCCGACTGACTGACTGTCTGTCTGTCTGTCTGTCTGTCTGTCTGTCTATCTGTCTGTCTGTCTGTCTGTCTGTCTGTCTAATCATTTATTGGTTGCAGTTAGAACAACCTTAGATAAACGAAGACCAACTTGGTAATATATTAACTTGGGTAAATGGAGCAGCGGCAGCAGCAGCAGAAGAAGAAGAAAAAGGAGGAGTAGGAGCTGGGAGGAGGAAGAGGGAGGAGGAGGGAGGAGGAGGAGAAAGAGAGAAGAGGAGGATGGAGGAGGGAGAGGGAGGAGGGGGAGGAGAAGAGGAAGAGGGTAGGAGGTGGAGGAGGGGAGAGGAGGAGGAGGAGGAGGAATATAACGCATATGCCTGTAGATTTAATAATGGCTGAGGTTGTTCCATGTCTTCTTAGAGTTGGCGACAGTGTAAAGAAATATAAAATCTTCAAACTTGATAGAGATAAGGTAACTATTATTTATTCATTCTTTAAGCAAAAAAAAGATGAGTTACAATGTTATGCATTATGCATTATTTTTATGAAAACTTTGAAAATGCCTTACAGATTGTATCATTATTTATTATAACTCATATGCCGGTACATAACTATGGACAAAGAGTTTATAAATCTTTGAAAACGATGCCACAATATGACTATAAGTTATACAGAAAAGTTATGCCCCTTGAAATAACTTTTACAGAGTTAAGTCCCCTGAGATAGATGAAATTATAATGAAAAATGAAATAATTTTGGGTAAGCAGCCGATTTCATACTAAAAAAATATGACAGTGGGCTGCGCTGGAATGAAAGGAAGACGTGTAAAAAATTTCATCTCAATGGGATGGGCCGTTCGCGAGCGCATTAGGGACATATAGACAGACAGACGGACGGAGATCGCCTTTTATATATAAGATATACCCATCCATGTTGGGTTTTCCTCTTGTCCGCTTACTTGTTAGGCCTCCCTCCATATACATCTTTTCCAGACTCTACACGCCCAAAGTATTTCATTTCCCTCACTTTCGTTTGTCTTAATAACCACATTTCTTTGACAATGAATCCCTGTTGAACGGTTCAGTGTGTTCTCTATTTCGCCCATGCAGGAGGAGGAGAGGGAGGAGGAGGGAGGAGGAGGAGAGAGTAGGAGGAGGGAGGAGGCGGAGGGAGAAGGAAGAGGGAGGAGGAAGAGGGAGAAGGAGGAGGGAGAAGGAGGAGAAGGAGGGGGAGGAGGAGGAGGGAAGAGGAGGAGGGGAGGAGGAGGAGGGAGGAGGAGGAATGTGAAGGGAGGAGGAGGGAGGAGGTAGAGAGAGGAGGAGGAGGGAGGCGGAGAGAGGAGGAGGGAGGAGGAGGAAGAGGGAGGAGGAGGAATGTGAAGGGAGGAGGGGGAGGAGGTAGAGGGAGGAGGAGGGAGGAAGAGGGGGAGGAGGGATTAGGAGGAGGAGGGAGGAGTAGGGTGGAGGAGGAGGCGAGGAGGAGGGAGGAGGAAGAGGGAGGAGGAGGGAGAAGGAGGGAGGAGGAGAACGCAGGAGGAGAAGGGAGCAGGAGGAGGATAGGGAGGAGGAGGGAGAGGGAGGAGGAGGAGGAGGAGGGAGGAGGAGGAGAGAGTAGGAGGAGGGAGGAGGCGGAGGGAGAAGGAAGAGGGAGGAGGAAGAGGGAGAAGGAGGAGGGAGAAGGAGGAGAAGGAAGAGGGAGGAGGAAGAGGGAGAAGGAGGAGGGAGAAGGAGGAGAAGGAGGGGGAGGAGGAGGAGGAAGAGGAGGAGGGGAGGAGGAGGAGGGAGGAGGAGGAATGTGAAGGGAGGAGGAGGGAGGAGGTAGAGGAAGAGGAGGAGGAGGGAGGCGGAGAGAGGAGGAGGGAGGAGGAGGAAGAGGGAGGAGGAGGAATGTGAAGGGAGGAGGGGGGAGGAGGTAGAGGGAGGAGGAGGGAGGAGGAGGAGGTAGAGGGAGGAGGAGGGAGGAGGAGGAGGGAGGAGGAGGAGGGAGGAGGCGTAGAGGGAGGAGGAGGAAGGAGGAGGGGGAGGAGGAGGAGGAGGGAGGAAGAAGGAGGAGGAGGGAGGAGGAGTGATGAGGAGGAGGGAGGAGGAGGAGGGAGGAGGAGGAGGGAGGAGGAGGGAGGAGGAGGAGGGAGGAGGAGGAAGAGGGAGAAGGAGGAATGTGAAGGGAGGAGGAGGGAGGAGGTAGAATGAGGAGGAGGAGGGAGGAGGAGGAGTGAGGAGGAGGAGAGGGAGGAGGAGGAAGGAGGAGGAGGGAGGAGGGAGGAGGAGGGAGGAAGAAGGAGGAGGAGGGAGAAGGAGGGATGAGGAGGAGGAGGGAGGAGGAGGAAGAGGGAGGAGGAGCAATGTGAAGGGAGAAGGAGGTAGAGGGAGGAGGAGGAGGGAGGAGGAGAAGGGAGGAGGAGGGATGAGGAGGAGGGAGGAGGAGGGATGAGGAGGAGAGGAGGAGGAGGAAGAGGGAGGAGGAGGAATGTGAAGGGAGGAGGAGGGAGGAGGTAGAGGGAGGAGGAGGAGGAGGAGGAGTGAGGAGGAGGAGAGGGAGGAGGAGGAAGGAGGAGGGGAGGAGGAGGAGGAGGAGGGAGAAGAAGGAAGGAGGAGGAGGAAGGAGGGAGAGGAAGGAGGGAGAATGAGGAGGGGAGGAAGGAAAGAGAGGTGGAAGGGGAGGAGGAGGGAGGAGGAAAGAGGTAGGGGAGGAGGAGGTAGAGGAGGAGGAGGAAGGAAAGGGAGGAGGAAGAGGAGGAGAAGGGAGGAGGAGGGTGGAGGGAGGCGGAGGAGGAGGAGGTAGGAGGAGGAAGAGGGAAGAGGGAGAGGAAGGGAGAAGGAGGAGGGAGGATGATGAGGGAGAAGGAGGCAGGAGGAGGAGGGAGGCAGGAGGAGGAGGGATGAGGAGGGAGAGGGAGGAGGAGGGAAGATGAGGGAGGAGGGGGGAGGAGGCGGAGGGAGTAGGAGGGAGGAGGATGGAGGAGGAGGGGAGAGGAAGAGGGAGAAGGAAGAGGGAGAAGGAGGAGGTAGGAGGGAGAGGGATGAGAGGGAGGAGGAAGAGGAGAAGGGTGGAGGGAGGAGGTAGAGGGAGGAGAAGAGAGGGGGAGAGAGTTCGCCATTCCGAATTCATACTCGTCTAGTTCTTCCCTTCTACACGACTGTAGATAACTTCCTTACACATAAAAAGATGAATTGTTATTGATATTGCCGTGGCATGGAGGAATATCAGCAGCAGAGTTGATCCAAAAAACCAAAGACTGAGATCTACGGAGAGCCATGAACGCCTACGCAGGCCGGCACGGCACTTGATGATGATGATTGCCGTGTGACGATTCTGTGTAGTCACGTCATTTTCTTCCCTTTCCCTAGTGGTGTCAGTACAAAACCTTGTCTAACACGTTGTTTGTTGTGTTGAAAAGCTTCTAATTGGTTGTCAGTTATTCATTCATTCATTAAGTAGCATGTCCTTTAGAGAACCTCGCTCCCAAAACAACCTTCCGGAAAACTTCTCGATCACAAGCAAGATGTCCCTCGTCTGATACACCCATCTGGAGATCATCTGCCACATCCTGCACCCATCTTCTCTTTGGCCTTCCTCTTCCTCTCTTCCCATGCATACACCCTCCATTATTGTTCTCTCCAAACTTTCGTGACGTTTCAAGTGACCGAAATATTTCAATTTTCTTTGTTTCATCGTCTTTAATAGCCACCTTCTTCAATATTCAACTCTTGAAGTATGGATGCATTTGTTCTTTTCTTTACCCAAGATATTCTTCGAACTCGTCTATAACATTTATTGTCAGTTATTAAGACTGCGATATGTTGCCAATACATATGTTGTATTATTTTTTTTTATATATATACACACGCTAGCTGACCCGGCCCGGCTTCGCCCCAGGCCCTGGTTGGGATCTGTCTGTCTGTCTGTCTGTCTGTCTGTCTGTCTGTCTGTCTGTCTGTCTGTCTGTCTGTCCGTCTGTCTTCTGTCTGTCTGCCTGTCTGCCTGCCTGCCTGAATGCCTGCCTGCCTGCCTGCTCGCCCGCCATATAAGTAGTCATATCAGCTCCCGGCGAAATAAAAGATGACTTAGAAAATTTTCACTATTTAAATAGATGCATTATTTTTATGAAACTTTGAAAACACCTTAAGGATTTTATCATTATATATTAAAAACATATGCCTGTAAATAACTGTAGACAAACATTTTATAAACTTTGATACCAATGCAACAATCTATATATATATATATATATATATATATATATATATATATATATATATATATATATATATATATATATATATATATATATATATATATATATATATATATACTAGCTGACCCGGCCCGGCTTCGCCCAGTCCTTGGTGGGGAGCATCTCATTTAATTCATATAAGTAGTCATATAAGTTCCCGTTCCCGTTACCGACTGTCTGTCTGTCTGTCTGTCTGTCTGTCTGTCTGTCTGTCTGTCTGTCTGTCTGTCTGTCTGTCTGTCTGTCTGTCTGTCTGTCTGTCTGTCTGACCCGGCCCGGCATTGCCCAGCTCCTGGTGTGGAGCATCTCATTTAATTCATATAAGTAGTCATATAAGTTCCCGTTCCCGACTGTCTATCTGTCTGTCTATCTGTTTGTCTATCTGTCTGCCTGACCCTGCCCGGTTTCGCCCAGTCCCTGGTGGGGAGCATCTCATTTAATTCATATAAGTAGTCATATAAGTTCCCGTTTCCGTTACCGACTGTCTGTCTGTCTGTCTGTCTGTCTGTCTGTCTGTCTGACCCGGCCCGGCATCGCCCAGCTCCTAGTGTGGAGCATCTCATTTAATTCATATAAGTAGTCATATAAGCTCACGTTCCCGTTCCCGACTATCTATCTGTCTGTCTGTCTGTCTGTCTGTCTGTCTGTCTGTCTGTCTGTCTGTCTGTCAGTCTGTCTATCTGTCTGATCCGGCCCGGCTTCGCCCAGCCCCTGATGGGGAGCATCTCATTTAATTCATATGAGTAGTCATATAAGTTCCCGTTCCCGACTGACTGTCTGTCTGTCTGTCTGTCTGTCTGTCTGTCTGTCTGTCTGTCTGTCTGTCTGTCTGTCTGTCTGTCTAATCATTTATTGGTTGCAGTTAGAACAACCTTAGATAAACGAAGACCAACTTGGTAATATATTAACTTGGGTAAATGGAGCAGCGGCAGCAGCAGCAGAAGAAGAAGAAAAAGGAGGAGTAGGAGCTGGGAGGAGGAAGAGGGAGGAGGAGGGAGGAGGAGGAGAAAGAGAGAAGAGGAGGATGGAGGAGGGAGAGGGAGGAGGGGGAGGAGAAGAGGAAAAGGGTAGGAGGTGGAGGAGGGGAGAGGAGGAGGAGGAGGAATATAACGCATATGCCTGTAGATTTAATAATGGCTGAGGTTGTTCCATGTCTTCTTAGAGTTGGCGACAGTGTAAAGAAATATAAAATCTTCAAACTTGATAGAGATAAGGTAACTATTATTTATTCATTCTTTAAGCAAAAAAAGATGAGTTACAATGTTATGCATTATGCATTATTTTTATGAAAACTTTGAAAATGCCTTACAGATTGTATCATTATTTATTATAACTCATATGCCGGTACATAACTATGGACAAAGAGTTTATAAATCTTTGAAAACGATGCCACAATATGACTATAAGTTATACAGAAAAGTTATGCCCCTTGAAATAACTTTTACAGAGTTAAGTCCCCTGAGATAGATGAAATTATAATGAAAAATGAAATAATTTTGGGTAAGCAGCCGATTTCATACTAAAAAAATATGACAGTGGGCTGCGCTGGAATGAAAGGAAGACGTGTAAAAAATTTCATCTCAATGGGATGGGCCGTTCGCGAGCGCATTAGGGACATATAGACAGACAGACAGACGGACGGAGATCGCCTTTTATATATAAGATATACCCATCCATGTTGGGTTTTCCTCTTGTCCGCTTACTCGTTAGGCCTCCCTCCATATACATCTTTTCCAGACTCTACACGCCCAAAGTATTTCATTTCCCTCACTTTCGTTTGTCTTAATAACCACATTTCTTTGACAATGAATCCCTGTTGAACGGTTCAGTGTGTTCTCTATTTCGCCCATGCAGGAGGAGGAGAGGGAGGAGGAGGGAGGAGGAGGAGAGAGTAGGAGGAGGGAGGAGGCGGAGGGAGAAGGAAGAGGGAGGAGGAAGAGGGAGAAGGAGGAGGGAGAAGGAGGAGAAGGAGGGGGAGGAGGAGGAGGGAAGAGGAGGAGGGGAGGAGGAGGAGGGAGGAGGAGGAATGTGAAGGGAGGAGGAGGGAGGAGGTAGAGGGAGGAGGAGGAGGGAGGCGGAGAGAGGAGGAGGGAGGAGGAGGAAGAGGGAGGAGGAGGAATGTGAAGGGAGGAGGGGGAGGAGGTAGAGGGAGGAGGAGGGAGGAGGAGGAGGGATTAGGAGGAGGAGGGAGGAGTAGGGTGGAGGAGGAGGCGAGGAGGAGGGAGGAGGAAGAGGGAGGAGGAGGGAGAAGGAGGGAGGAGGAGAACGCAGGAGGAGAAGGGAGCAGGAGGAGGATAGGGAGGAGGAGGGAGAGGGAGGAGGAGGGAGGAGGAGGAGAGAGTAGGAGGAGGGAGGAGGCGGAGGGAGAAGGAAGAGGGAGGAGGAAGAGGGAGAAGGAGGAGGGAGAAGGAGGAGAAGGAAGAGGGAGGAGGAAGAGGGAGAAGGAGGAGGGAGAAGGAGGAGAAGGAGGGGGAGGAGGAGGAGGGAAGAGGAGGAGGGGAGGAGGAGGAGGGAGGAGGAGGAATGTGAAGGGAGGAGGAGGGAGGAGGTAGAGGGAAGAGGAGGAGGAGGGAGGCGGAGAGAGGAGGAGGGAGGAGGAGGAAGAGGGAGGAGGAGGAATGTGAAGGGAGGAGGGGGGAGGAGGTAGAGGGAGGAGGAGGGAGGAGGAGGAGGTAGAGGGAGGAGGAGGGAGGAGGAGGAGGGAGGAGGAGGAGGGAGGAGGCGGAGAGGGAGGAGGAGGAAGGAGGAGGGGGAGGAGGGAGGAGGAGGGAGGAAGAAGGAGGAGGAGGGAGGAGGAGTGATGAGGAGGAGGGAGGAGGAGGAGGAGGAGGAGGAGGAGGAGGAGGAGGAGGAGGGAGGAGGAGGAAGAGGGAGGAGGAGGAATGTGAAGGGAGGAGGAGGGAGGAGGTAGAATGAGGAGGAGGAGGGAGGAGGAGGAGTGAGGAGGAGGAGAGGGAGGAGGAGGAAGGAGGAGGGGAGGAGGGAGGAGGAGGAGGGAGGAAGAAGGAGGAGGAGGGAGAAGGAGGGATGAGGAGGAGGAGGGAGGAGGAGGAAGAGGGAGGAGGAGGAATGTGAAGGGAGGAGGAGGTAGAGGGAGGAGGAGGAGGGAGGAGGAGAAGGGAGGAGGAGGGATGAGGAGGAGGGAGGAGGAGGGATGAGGAGGAGGGAGGAGGAGGAAGAGGGAGGAGGAGGAATGTGAAGGGAGGAGGAGGGAGGAGGTAGAGGGAGGAGGAGGAGGGAGGAGGAGGAGTGAGGAGGAGGAGAGGGAGGAGGAGGAAGGAGGAGGGGGAGGAGGGAGGAGGAGGAGGAGGGAGAAGAAGGAAGGAGGAGGAGGAAGGAGGGAGAGGAAGGAGGGAGAATGAGGAGGGGAGGAAGGAAAGAGAGGTGGAAGGGGAGGAGGAGGGAGGAGGAAAGAGGTAGGGGGAGGAGGAGGTAGAGGGAGGAGGAGGAGGAAGGAAAGGGAGGAGGAAGAGGAGGAGAAGGGAGGAGGAGGGTGGAGGGAGGAGGAGGAGGGAGGAGGTAGGAGGAGGAAGAGGGAAGAGGGAGAAGAAGGGAGAAGGAGGAGGGAGGATGATGAGGGAGAAGGAGGCAGGAGGAGGAGGAGGGAGGCAGGAGGAGGAGGGATGAGGAGGGAGAGGGAGGAGGAGGGAAGATGAGGGAGGAGGGGGAGGAGGCGGAGGGAGTAGGAGGGAGGAGGATGGAGGAGGAGGGGAGAGGAAGAGGGAGAAGGAAGAGGGAGAAGGAGGAGGTAGGAGGGAGAGGGATGAGAGGGAGGAGGAAGAGGAGAAGGGTGGAGGGAGGAGGTAGAGGGAGGAGAAGAGAGGGGGAGAGAGTTCGCCATTCCGAATTCATACTCGTCTAGTTCTTCCCTTCTACACGACTGTAGATAACTTCCTTACACATAAAAAGATGAATTGTTATTGATATTGCCGTGGCATGGAGGAATATCAGCAGCAGAGTTGATCCAAAAAACCAAAGACTGAGATCTACGGAGAGCCATGAACGCCTACGCCAGCCGGCACGGCACTTGATGATGATGATTGCCGTGTGACGATTCTGTGTAGTCACGTCATTTTCTTCCCTTTCCCTAGCGTTTTGGTTCGGGGATTCTTTCATCATCATCATCATATATTTACGTACGTATTTTGGGAGGGGGAGGAGGGAGGAGGAGGAAGAAGAAAAAAAACTATGACAGTTGACAGCTCTGGAATGAAAGGAAGGCGTGTAGAAAATTTCATCTCAATCGGATGGGCCGTTCGCGAACAAATAAAGGACATACATATTTACATACATACATATATACATACATATTTACATACATACACTTTGTTTTATAATATATATATATATATATATATATATATATATATATATATATATATATATATATATATATATATATATATATATATATATATATATAGCAATGCTATTAAAAGTTATGCCCCTTGAAATAACTTTTCTTGAGTTAAGTCCCCTCGCTATATATAAATGATAGTGAAAAATGAAATAATAAATTTTAGTAAGTAAATAGCATATTGTAAACTAACAAACTATGACAGTTGGCTGCACGGGAATGAAAAGAAAACATGTAGAAAATTATTTAATCTCAATCGGATGGACCGTTATTGAACGCATCAAATACATCCCTACCCACATACATACATACATACATACATACATCCTTTTTATATATATATATATATATATATATATATATATACTTTATTGAGCATACTAAGGAATTTGAATTATTCATACTTATTTCATTCATTCATTTTGGTAATGTTCTCAAGATGAATATAGCCTTGTTTTTTCCGTTATCTTCAACAAATCCACACTACTCATCTCCAATTTATGGGTTTTAATTTACTTCTGATTCTTCTCTCATTATAATTCTCATGAGTACTTTAGTGACATGACTCATTAAACTAATTGTGCGAAGCTCTTCCCAATCCGTTGCACCAGATTTCTTTGGTATAGTTATGACAATATATTTCAAGAGACCATCAGATATACATCCCCTGTTATAGATATCATTCAACAGTTTTGTTATCACTTCTATACCAAATTCACCAACAGCTTTAATGTTTTTCTAAGGTAATGTTATTTGGTCCCGGGAATTAACCTTCTTCTCATGTACAGCATCTTGAAATTCTGTTTTCATTATTGGTAGTCCTTAACATTGATGGTAACTGTTTGCTTGTGATCTGATCTGCCATGATCATCATATAACTCATTCATGTATTGTGTCCATCTGTCAATTATCGTTTCTTTGTTCATTAATAGGGTTCCTTCTTTTTATTTGAAAAAAAAATACTTAATGTTTAATGTACGTTTTCTAATACTCGATCATTTCTGTATCTTTCAAACATAAATGTTGTGTCTTCTCGTTGTTTCACAGTATCCCTGCAACTACTAAGTAGCCAGACCTCATTTGTGCCTTCCATGTTCGTACTATATGTATTCTTGATATACACCTTATGCCAGTGTTTCCCAACGTGGGGCCCACGCCCCACAGGGGGGCAATTTGACTGTTAAGGGGGGCAATTCGAAAATGGAAGAAATCGGCTGAATATAACAAAACGGGGAGATTTGAGACTGAAGTTAACTAAATTGGAACCTGACATAAGATCTCTTTGCAGCAAGGATCTCACTAAATTTAAATAATAAATAATTACTAATAATTAAAATAATATAGAAAAATCTTTCATTAAAATTATTTTGTACTTGAATTTCAGTTCTCCATTATATGTTTTGAACATTTACTTACTGTGTTTGCTCAATAATTACCTAGTGATTTCTTCCTAAAACCTATCATTCAAGTTTCTTTAGTGAACATTTCAATTTTTGAGTATTAAAAATAATGTATATGTTGAAAGGGGGGGGGGGGGGAGGCGGGGGAGGGGGGCAATATGAATTTTAGAAAGGCTTAAGTGGGGCATGGCACAACAAAGGTTGGGAAACACTGCCTTATGCTATGTTATGTTATGTTATGTTATTTTATGCATAACGGTGTCACTGCACATTAGGCATTCCTGTGCGTTCTTAGTCCTCCAAAGCGTCAGCCATCCCAAATTGTTTCTTCTTACTTTACCATCAGGAGTTGGATATGTTAACTCCTGTGTTTCCCTAGAAGACAACATTAACGTGTCCTGACCAGGTGTCAACCCCCAGCTCATGTAATCGAGCTATTGTCGGAGTCTCGTCAGAATCCGCCAACACAATCCTACTACATGGATTACATTCACCTGGATTTTGTTTACTGTTTCTTCTAATGTCCATAAATTGTAGAATTACTGTCATTCATTTCTTCTTTGCAATCGTTTTTATCCTGGTATTATTTCCTTTAACGTCTATTGTTGAGTTGAGTTGAGTTGAGTGAGCTAAGAACCGACATCACTGCACTCAGGACTTTCCCATATGCCCTCCATCCCCTCATTCAACAGCCAGCGAAGAGCGATACTACTAATCACTCTCGCCGCTATCTGATTGAAAGTTCCTCCTTGTCGTCCCCTATCAGTTTTGAGATTCTTTAGCATTTGCCATTATTCGTCTATACTGCTTTTATTTATTATTTCAATACACAACAGATTTTTGCAAATATTTTACATTACACACCCGATTTTTGCTCATTAACGCTATTTATATAAACATGACAAACAGCACGGTTAATGAACAAACGAACCAGCACAACTTGTGTAAGATGAACAACGCCAAGAAGTGATGTTTGAGCTGCAGATTGCAAACTAATTATCCAAACGTATTCAGCAGTCGAAGGTACATACACATTTATATATGTGCAAACTGTCAAGTAAAAGCATGTCAGAAAATTAATAGTCTCATCTCATCATGTGTCCATCTGTCAATTCATGAGAATGGAGGTGGAGGCAATAACCGCGGCATTCCGATGGCTAGAGGAGACTACTGCAACACACGTTGTATTCATTACGATTCAAAGAGTTTAGTAGACTAAACTAAACACGTTGTATTCATTACGGATTCAAAGAGTATGCTTAGCAAGGTGGAGAAAGGAATGTTTCGCGTGGAATGGCTCTCGTCGCTTCAGAGGTCACAGATCGTGAGAATTGTATGGATATTTTGCCCTGGCCATGCGGGTGTACGGGGAATGAACAGGCTGATAGGCTAGCAGGGAAGGCACCTCTTGGTGGAAATTTTGCCTATGGACAAGGGGGAGGTGGTCGTGCGCTTGTGGGACCAGGTGGAGAAGGCGGGGAACAGATTGAGAACCCATATGTGGAAAGAATGAGATTGCGGGGGATCGGCAGGGGTTCTGGAAGAATCTCAAAACTGAGAGGGAAGACCAGGAGAACTTTTAATCAGATAGCGGTGGGAACGATTAGTAGTATGACTCTTCGCTGGCTGTTGGACGAGGGGATGGAACACGTATGGGAATATCATGAGTGCAGTGATGTCGGTTCTTAACTCAACTCAACTCAACTCATCATGTTCCTCTTGTACCTTACGGTGTCGAGGTGAAGTATAAACATCGTGACAGTGCCCGATTATGGGCTCATGTATCGATATTCCCATGGACTCTGCTATTCCCTCCGTCAAACGTTTACGTGGTCGGCCTCTTCCTCTGTTTCCATCTGGTCTGTACATCATTGCTTGTTGTGGTATGCTGTTGACTGGTAACCTACTTGCATGGCCAAACCATTTGACTTGCTGCCTTCTAATAAAATCTAGTGCTGCTTTAACCCCGACTTTAGTCCTGATTTCTTCATTTCTGATCTTATCGCTTCTTGATACGTTGAGTATTCTTCTCAGGAACCTCATTTCTGTTGTTGTAATTTTTCTTTTCTCTTTTTCTGTCATTGTCCAGGTTTGGCATTGGTAGCATAGAGGTGGTAGGAAGATTGTGTTGTAAAGTGCTTTCTTAGTAGTTATTGATACATGTTTGTTCTTTAGTATTGGTACCATTGGCCAATGAGTTAATTTGCCTTATTGCACTTATTTTCGATCTCGTCTTCTAATCTGCCATTTGATGATATTATACTTCCTAGGTACTTGAAACTGGAGTTCTCTAATGGTTAGATTTGCAGATGGGTCTTCTTCTGTGTTCTCGTCATGCGGTATTCTTGCTGTCTCTGCTTGGATGTTTTTTTTTACATATGTTGTCTATATATGATATGAACAAGAGAGGGGACAGGACACAACCTTGTCGTACTCCAGATCTTATGGTGAAGGATCTGAGTGTCCTCCAGTTGCTCTCACTATGCATTCACTGTTGGTGTATAAACTTCTACATAGGTTTGTTAGATGTGTACTCACTCCATATTGATTAAGGATTTTCCACAGCTTGTTTCTATCCACTCTATCGAATGCCTTTTCTTGGTCGACACAGACTAAGTAGGGTGTTTCATTGAATTCGATTGATTTTTCTATAAGTTGTCTAAGAGCAAAAATGGCAACTTATAGAAAAGTCAATAATTCATAGTATCTTATTGATTGATTGATTGATTTAGGAACCGACATCACAGCATTCGGGGCATTCCCATAAGCGCTCATGTCCCCATCCTCAGAAGCCAGCGAAGAGTTCCAACCCCAATAGTACCAGTAGCAATCTGATTATATGTGCGTCTCGCCTTTCCTCTAAGCGTCGAGCATCGGCCAGATCCCCTCGTCACTCCAGGCTGTCGCATTCTTGCCAGACATTATCTTATGCAATAAGTCACATTTTGGAAAGTAAGAAACAGAGTACTGACATCTTACTGATCTTATTTTTCTATATAGCAGAAAATCATGGAACGGGAATGAGAAAATTAGGAGGAACCTAGAAGCAATGGATATGTGGTTCCTATAGTGAATGTTGAAATAATATGAATAAATGAAATAATATGACCATTAAAAGAACGGGAACATACAAATACCTGGGTACAATCTTCAACTGCTCCAACATCATAAGGGAAGAAATACACACTAGAATCAATTCTGGAAATAAGATATATTATGCACTACAACATCTACTAAAATCAAATGCGCTATCTCGTAACACCAAGATCACAATATACAAAACACTGATTAGACCAGTTGTGCTGTATGGCTCTGAAACCTGGAGTACAACGAAAGGAGACGAAGCCTTGCTACAAACCTTCGAGAACAAAGTTTTAAGACGCATCTTTGGACCCATTAGGGATACACACAGTGGAGAGTGGAAAAGAAGAAGTAACAAAGACATTTATGATCTGTTTAAGTCCCCGCTACTCACTGGTATCATGAAGGCTAATATACTATAATGGCTGGGGCATATAGAAAGAATGGAAGATAGTAGGGAAACATAACTCGCTTACACTCAGGAAGCAAATGACCGTAGACCCCGAGGTAGACCAAGAAGACGGTGGAGAGATAATATATATATATATATATATATATATATATATATATATATATATATATATATATATATATATATATATATATATATATATATATATATATATATAGACCTACAAGCACTTGGAATCAACGACTGGCAAGAGAAGGTCAACCAGAGAGACGAATGGAGATGGATTGTATCTGCAGCAAAGAACCTCAATGGCTCGGAACGCTGAAGAAGAAGAAGAAGAAGAAGAAGAAGAAGAAGAAGAAGAAGAAGAAGAAGAAGAAGAAGAAGAAGAAGAAGAAGAAGAAGAAGAAGAAGAAGAAGGAGGAGGAGAAGAAGAAAAAGAAGAAGAAGGAGGAGGAGGAGGAGGAGAAGATGAAGATGAAGAAGATGAAGATGAAGAAGAAGATGAAGAAGATGAAGAAGAAGAAGAAGAAGAAGAAGAAGAAGAAGAAGAAGAAGAAGAAGAAGAAGAAGAAGAAGAAGAAGAAGAAGAAGAAGAGGAAGAAGAAGAAGAGGAAGAAGAAGAAGAAGAAGAAGAAGAAGAAGAAGAAGAAGAAGAAGAGAAGAAGAAGAAGAAGAAGAAGAAGAAGAAGAAGAAGAAGAAGAAGAAGAAGAAGAAGAAGAAGAAGAAGAAGAAGAAGAAGAAGAAGATGAATGTTGCTAATACCTTGGTCTAAAAGATTAACTAAAATCAACCACCAGGAAGAGGCTAATAAAAGTAGAACATTCAATACAACTATAATAAAGAGACAAACATCATTCTTTATTCATGTGATTTGAAGAAGTGAGACATTGGAAACGAACGAACATCCCTTGAAACAAGTAAAGAGCTTCAAGTACCTAGGAAGTATAATATCATCAAATGGCAGATCAGAAGACGAGATCGAAAATAGGTGCAATTAAGGCAAATCAACTCATTGGACAAATGGCACCAATACTAAAGAACAAACATGTATCAATAACTACTAAGAAAGCACTTTACAACACAATCTTCCTACCAACTCTCTGCTACCAATGCCAAACCTGGACAATGACAGAAAAAGAGAAAAGAAAAATCACAACAACAGAAATGAGGTTTCTGAGAAGAATACTCAACGTATCAAGAAGAGATAAGATCAGAAATGAAGAAATCAGGACTAAAATAGGGTTAAAGCTGCTCTAGATTTTATTAGAAAGCAGCAAGTCAAATGGTTTGGCCATGCAAGTAGGCTACCAGTCAACAGCATGCCACAACAAGCAATGATGTACAGACCAGATGGAAACAGAGGAAGAGGCCGACCACGTAAACGTTGGACTGAGGGAATAACAGAATCCATGGGAATGGTCGATATACGAAGCCCATAACCGGGCACTCTCACGAAGTTTATACTTCACCTCGACACCGCAAGGTACAAGAGGAACATGATGAGATGAGATGAGATGAGACATTGGAAAACATCGTGGGAACTGGATCAATTTTAGAAAAGGCCGAGGCAGACCAAGAGAAATTATGCTAGATTGACTGAGATGATGGCATGTAGGAATATCATCAGCAGAGTTGATCCAGGTCACAAAGGATAGCGATCTGAGGAGATGCATGAATGTCTACCCCGGTTAGCAAGGATATTACCGATATGTGCCAAACATGGCAGCCTTTAAAATTGCCCATTCCTTTTCTACACTTGAGTAATCATCAGGGATACTCTTATGCAGCTTTTTGTCGTCTAGTAGCACATATCAGATAGACAACTGAACCGATTCTTCATCTGGTACTTTTGCTTTTATTCACCCCAAACAAAAGGGAATCCCAGGGTATGACGTCACATCCAGGGCTTCCCTGTGTTGCCCCGAACATTCAGGGGGTTTCCGTGTGTTGCGCCGTAGCTCGGTGCGCAATTCTATGCGGCGGTGTGCGCTATTCTTTCACTTTCCGTTTAGGGTTAGGGTTAGGGGTAGGGTGGGTAGGGTACACACAACCCTAACCCTAATCCTTACCCTACCCCTAACCCTAACCCTAACCGGAAAGTGATTTGCAGGACCGATGCAAATGAGGATCGAAGGGAGACAGACACTCACACAGAAACGGGTTGCCACAGCCCCAAAGAAACAACACTGTGGTGTGGGGCAATTGAAACACACTGACACGCACTCCAGCCGAACACAGGGAGATCACCGTCGGCGCTAAATATAGTTCGTGACTCTAAATATAGCTCACGAAGTTTGTTTGGGGTGAATTAAAGCAAAAGTACCCTTTTATCTAGTAACACATACCACATAAACAGTTGATACGATCAGTCATCTAGTAGCACATACCAGACGATCATGTGAACCGACTAACAGCACATACCAGACAGACATATGACTCGCTCGTCATCTATTAGCAGCGCATACAGACAGACAACTGAACGGACGCCTAGCATTATCAAGCAGGACAACATGATACACATGTGAATCGACTCGTCGTTTACGATGTCTCGAACTCATTTAGAGCATATTTAGTATTTAGTAGGTCTCACTTTCGATGGACACATAAATAGAATCGTCGTTCGCTAGGATATAACTTCAGTGGACATTATTTACCAAAGACTTGGGAGTCAATCAGTCAGTCGAGGTTCCAACTTCACGGCAACGGGTCGTCCCCATTATACTCCATTCCCGTGCCAGCGAATATCACACAAAATGCTCCCCAATGTCTAAATAGACAAGAGTCTCGGCAATCTAATAGCCCGCACAGGTACACTGTGTATAATGCCGCCGTCAGAATTTCAACACAAAATTCATCCACGAATACCACAGTTCATCGTTGATGGACTCGGCAGTCACCAGAAAGACCTCATTGACACAGGTTTTCTCACATGGCGTGGTCTCTTACCACAGGGCGACCCTCCGAAAATGTCGTACAAAGCACGAACTCCGCAGCTTCAGCGCCGACTCCCATGTCTATTACAGCAAAACAGTCAATTCAGAAACCGCCGGTAGCCATTGTTCCGAACATGCAGTTCACTGTACAGGACAGATGTAAAAGCATTCAACGCGAATTTCACAGCTCACGGTGTCGCCCACGCACTCACTCAGTAGCAGAGCGACGGAACCATGTACTACCAGTCCAACATGAGGAAAATGCGATTGAAAACCGTAGCCACAAGCATAAACACGCCACAGGCCTTATCGACTCAACGCCTAACCGCCATGCTGGCGACCGGAAGTGGGAGTGGATTCATGAATTAAATAGGCTTTTACATTTTATGGTTTTTGGTAATTTAATATCTCTCATAAAAATAACTAAATTTAGCAAATAAGGGATCGATCTATGTTGTTATGATTGTTAATTTGCTTGCTAATAAGCATACAAGTAAGACTGGTAGTGTTGATGATGTATCATGAGGCCTAATAGACTGCAATGGCTGGGGCGTACAGAAAGAATGGAAGATAATAGGGAAACAAAACTCGCTTACACTCAGGAAATAAATGACCGTAGACCCCGAGGTAGACCAAGAAGACGGTGGAGAGATAATATACAAACAGACCTACAAGCACTTGGAATCAACGACTGGCAAGAGAAGGACAACCAGAGAGACCAATGGAGACGGCTTGTATTTGCAGCAAAGAACCTCAATGGCTCGGATTGCTGAAGAAGAAGAATGTGTGCAACTAGATGACGAATCGGTTCAATTTTCTACTTGGTTTGTGTCGCGAGATGATGAATCGGTTCAGTTGTTTTTGTCTTGTAAATCTGTATGTGGTATTATTATATAATGAACCAGTTCTATTGTATATCTGATATGTGTAACTAGATAACGAACAAGTTCTATTGGTTATATGGTCAATCAAATTATCGGGTGCTTTCTCGACAAGTAAGGTTGGATGCAATGAATCTCCACCACTGTCTGTCTCTCGCCCTGACTGTACATTCTGTCGGAATGCTATTCGTTCAAATGTTGATGTGATATTCCCACTTGTATCGTTGTCTACGTCTTGCTCGCTTGCCTTCAACCTTTTCCCCCCAGGATGGTTTTTCTAGAATCTCTGCATGTGTTTGTTTTTGGTTTCATGAAATACGACATATTCTTCTGTGTACCCACATCTTCAAGGCCTTTATTCGACTTTCTAATTGCCCGTTCAATGTCCTGGATTCCGCGCCATCCAGCAGTGATGAATATACATAACATTTGACAATTCTCATTTTTAAGGAGTTATTAATATCTCTAGAATGTTTATACTGATTGCATACTGTTGAAAGAATTTTGGCCACTCCTATTCTATGTTTGAATTCTGCTGCACTTCTGACATCATCTGTTATTACATGTTCAAGAAAGGAGAAACGTGTTAATTGCTCTAGTATCTCCCCTTTAATGTGATGTTCATTAATGACCTTTCATTTCCACTGCTAATTATCATAGTTTTCGTCTTGTGGTATATTAATGTCTAAGCCAAATTCTACACTGTGCCTGTTTACCTGTGCCACTAGGGCATGTAACTCGTGCTCGCTTTCTGCTAGTAACATTATCTATCTGGCATGTGCTACTAGATGCATATCCAGATATTCAGCCTGCAGAGGTGGAGCTGGATGTCAACTATGAGAAATCATGTAAAGAAGAAATTAGAAAAGCTATTAAATCCGTAAAGGATGAAAAAGCTGCTTGTCAAGACGGTGTCACATTAAAAGCTATTGAGGTCAATTTAAATACCTCACAGGAATTACCGAACAATTTATTTAACAGTTTGAGAGGTTTAAGAATTACCAACAAGTCCATAAGCAAGGACATCGAGTAAAGTTGCAAACAAAATCAAGGGGTGGGAGGGGGGGGGGGGGGCTGCAGTAATGACACAATTATCGGAGGAATAATGTTATTGTCAGTTCCGGGGAAAATATTTCTCGTGTGCAGGATCATTCTAAGAGAATTACAAGATTCCATTGACAAGCAACTAAAGAGTGAAGTCTCCAGCAATAGAGATCCTACATTGACCAGACAGTCAAAATGTGTATCGTAATAGACTAAAACATTGAAATAAATTCACGAAGAAGATGAGACCTGAGTTAAAAGAGGGCCTACTCTCCATAGGAAAATAAATGGAAGGGGAGGAAGAAGTAACGAATATATTATATTTTTGCAGATATTGCGTGGACGTGAAATGTGAATGTTCTCAACAAAACATTCTCTGGTAAATCCGCTTTATGTTTAAGTGTTAGGATATCGTAGTCATTATTTGGTTTGCGTTTTATTGTTGGAAATAATTTTGCAGCATCATATTTATGACTTTGATTTGTGGAGAAAAAAAAAAACGATGAGAAAGAACACTTATCACCTCATTATCAAAATGCACCAACCTTACTTATTGGTAAATATGTCCCAGTCCATATCCCTAACGTTGTGTCAGCCAGCCACTTGGCTAATATTTATGTTATCCTTTATTGTAACAGTTTATGATATTACTAATCGATGTACCAGTTGAAACGTGGGCTTCAAAACACGTAGCAGGAAAACTTGATGGATATATCACAACGTCTTCTGCTGGCCTTGGGTGTGGTCTATTCCCACTTGGCCCTTATCTACTTCTTCTCGACCTTCATACTGATCTGCTGCGACGCCTACATCGAGGCTAAGGGGGGTGCCCGCATGAAGCTCATTGAAACCTACAGTAGTGACGTACTTCCGGCCATTTTCCTAGTACGTTGGTGTCATCAACTTAGCGCAGAAATTATCTTGTCTGTTCGTTTGTCTACAGACGAGGAACATATACAATCGGTGAGTGAATATATTCTTTGTGAACGCTTGAATGTAACTTAAATATACTTGTGTGCTTACAATCCTTGTGGCGTGGTGTTGTTCGTCACGTGTTCACCTGTCTCTTTTATTTCCAAAACAGATATATCCCATGTAGCACAACGTCAAGCAGCCTAGAATCTTCTTTCTGGATCTTCCCCTGTCTTTTCCACAGTGAACTTTCTTGCTGTCTTATTTTCCGGCTCAACTCTTCTCCTGAAATGTATAAAGAATGCTTTAAACCGTCTGTCCCTGGCTCCGAATGTTATGGGTTCGTTTGTGGATTTCGTCATTCCGTTCACGAGTGCAACTTTCTCAAGTTGTCGAAAGAGGCCAAGTCATATGGGATAAAACCCGACACAAGGAAATCGATCGTCTGCCTTTAAACCCCCAAAATTTTATTTTCCAAAGAATGTTGAGTATCTATTTCTGGCGAGTTCTTTTGGCGAGTGTGTTTATGTCAAGACGTCTTTGTTATTCTTTTCTTTTGTCCAGGGTATTCTCAACATTCTTATATGCATATCTCTACACCCTGTATGTAACCAGGAACCTTTCACAGTTAATAAAACATTATACGTGTTGGCAATGTGGAACCAGCGTCTGCCGCATTTTTCAAGCTATTGACTGACTAACTGGCACCTTGCCGTCTTTACAGACGATAGTTTGTAAAATGGAGTTATACCTCTCTATAACACAAAGGAGGAGCAGCTGGCCGAGTGGCTAGAATGCTAAATTCTCCTTCGGGAGACCCGGGTTCGAATCCTCGGTAAGGTGTGGAGGGTTTGCCGGTCTCCCTGGCCTAGAAGTTAACGTCTTTCTCCGTAATCCCGTATATTCTCGTGAGTTACGTAACCTGCGCGAGAATCGGTAGCGGTTCTCGACGCGTTGGTAACTTAGGGGTATGTGAGCCGGCCGCTCAGAAAGCAATGACAAACTACTGAGCGTAATCCTGCCTAGTACATCAACAGCAGCTGAAAAATGCTGATGTTGACTGCAACGTCCTGTAAGGGATATGCAACAACAACAACAACAAAAATAACAAAAAGCCCGGGCTCAGTTTAGAGACCATGTAATGCACATGCAGCATGATCCCTCTCTAGGCCTGCCTTGTTTACTCCAGAGGAAAGGTAACACCAATACGTTTGGAACAAACTGCAGAAGATGCCGGATCAGCAAAGCAACACTCTAACAGTCCGCCTATCGGAGCTTCCATCCTAGACCAGTTGCCGACCAAGGCTTAGGGCCTGGTCTGCTCTGCCATGACATTTAGTATTTTGCTAGCATTTCCTCGCAACATTAAGGATATGGTAAATAGATTGTCGTGAAGGATATGCCGCGGCAGGTTATGATATCGGTACAGTTAACATGAATTCACACTTGGTTTAATCTGTAACGACTTCAGTACTTCTCTACCACTCAGGAAATATAGACCAACGATTGCCATTCAGATGGAGATAGACAAAAAACAGACAGACATACAGACATACGCACACACACAGAGCCAGACATAGGCAGACAGGACAGGCAGGTAGGTAGACATGTAGGTGGTTAGGTATATCTGTAGATGATTCTATGTATGGATGTAAGGGCATCAGAAAGAATTGGTTTGACCAAAGATCGAGAAGAGAAACACTAAAGGCTTGCTGGATTAATTACTATATGAAAAAGTAGCCTTATATATAAAAAATATAACACTGCTTCTTAAGATGTTGAATGCAGCATTATCATCGCTGCGTTTCTTGTTATATCAATACATACATCGATAAGTAACTATTGTGAACGTGGAATACGGAGAGATATCGTCGAGTAAGTAAATCTGCAATAGATTTGACGATGATAACGAACAAAGTAAATTTTGCCAACCTGTATGTCGTTGTTATCGATTTAACAAACTGCATTTTCGCACTGTAGCTTGGAAATAGGAAAGAACAAATGCATCCATACAACAAGATCTGAATATTGTAGAAGGTTGACTACATACGACGATAGAACAAAGAAAATTGAAATATTTTAGTAACTTGAAACGTTACGAACGTTTGGAAAGAACAATAATGGAGGGGTATATGCTCGGGAAGAGAGGAAGAGGAAGGCCAAAGAGAAGAGGAGTGCAGGATGTGGCAGTTTATCTCCAGATGGGTGTATCGGACGCGGGATATCTTGCTTATGATCGAGAAGTATTCCGGAAGATTGTTTTGGGTGCGAGGTTCTGCAAAGAACATGCTACTGAATGAATGAGTTTATATACTTTCAATTGTTCATCAGCTGTTACTTAGTACCATTTAAAGTGTTGCACTTAAATGTCCGTTTGCTGATGCTGCCAGTTGTTCCAGATGACGCTGTTATGTGACGTTGCAAAATTTGGTGGAGTATTGATGCATGACAAGGCAGACGTGGTTGCGGCCTTGTGGGAGCACGTGTACACCTCGGAGGAGCAGATGGAGCACCATGGTCTGGTAAGAATGAGACAACGAGGTGTGACGAGGGGATCTGGCCGACGCTCGGCGCTCGGAGGAAAGGCGAGACGGACATATAATCAGATTGCTACTGGAACTATTAGTGTTGGAACTCTTCGCTGGCTGCTGAGGATGGGGACGGAGCGCTTATGGGACTGTCCTGAATGCTGTGATGTCGGTTCCTAAATCAATCAATCAATCAATCAATCAATCAATCAATCTTTGTTTGACTTGTTCCAGGGAGAGTTTGCTTCGATTGCTGAATCGTGTTATCATTGTTGGAATCATTCTGATGTTATTCCACGCCACCAGGTATATAGCCTCGTTTGTTTCCATCAGCATCCTGGATGATGAGTTTGAGGCGGGTCTCAAGAAAGCCATGGCATAGTATGTGTGTGTTCTAGAATATTCCAGTAGGTTATGTGTTACATAATTCTCAATAGTGGGTTGATGAATAAACCCTCACTTTGATATATAAGCGAGAGTGTGTATGGGTCAGCACATTAGAGATTGATTAATGTTTTTTCACATGTCTTTATCGTATCATCATCATCATCATCACCATCTTCGACTTTCGCCATCAAGCGAGAAATAATTGGCAATCCAGCGCCCTATGGGTAGCACCTAATAGTTTTATTCCATGTGATTGTACAATGTATTTCGTGTCATCAATCAATATTCTACTCTGGTGCCATCTTGCTATCGTGCAGATCTTCTTTGTTGTAGGGTCAGTACTGGTAGTTGATGGTGTTGCATTCTAACTATTTTATCTTCTGCCTTTCAATAAATCTGGCATGAGCTATTGATCCTACTGTCTGTATGATAACAAGCTTTCTTATTCGGTCTCGGATAGTTAAGTTAGCAGTTCTCATAAAGCATCTTATCTCAAAGGTGTTGATTTTGCTTAAGTATAATTTGGATAATGTCCAAGTTAGACATTGGTAGCATAAGACTGGTGTGAGTATGCTATTTATGTTTTGTTGTACAGAATGTCACAACAACAGAAATGAGATTCCTAAGAAGAATACTCAACGTATCAAGAAGAGATAAGATCAGAAATGAAGAAATCAGGACTAAAGTGAGGGTTATAGCAGCACTAGATTTTATTAGAAAGCAGTAAGTCAAATGGTTTGGCCATGCAAGTAGGTTACCATTCAACAGCATAACCTAACAAGCAATGATGTACATACCAGATTGGAACAGAGGAAGAGGCCGACCACGTAAACACTGGACGCAGGGAATAGCAGAGTCCATGGAAATATCGATACATGAAGCCCATAATCGGGCACTCTCACGATGTTTATACTTCACCTCGACACCGCAAGGTACAAGAGGAACATGATGAGATGAGATGAGAATGTATTATTTTTGTTTTATAGAAAACACAAATAAAGCCAACTCGTTGTTTTTATGTGATCTCTGTTGTTACAATCTTTTAAACATCATCAGCATCAGCAGCATCAGAATCATGTTTCTTTTTTCTATCTTCGTCCTTCTTCTTATTTTATCTTTCAGTGTCCTCCTCCCTGCCTCCTTCCTCTGCTAATACAGCAGCTAGTTTTCATCTACCGATTCTCGACATTCTCCTCCTGCCTCTCCTCTGCATACTCCGACTCATTTTTGTTGTTGTTGATGGTGTTGCTATTATGTTTCTCCACAATTTTCCTTCTCAGCTTCCCCTACAGGTTAAATGTAGACATGTTTTCAAAGCCTGAAATGAGGCTGGCAAATATTTGGCCTGCCGTCTTTGCTGTATCTCTGTTGAATCATTTCATTGACTTCATATTACAGTCCATGCTATGTGGCGTTGGTCATCATGTCATTCTACAACTTTCTGACCCGTGTACTGCCAATAGTTTCTAATACAGGTGTTCTTCCATGGTTGATGCTGAACTGTACAGTGTATTCTCTCTTTATTCTGCCCCCCCCCCAACTCTGGTATGTGACGACATACTCCATCTTTTCCCTTCTCATCACATGTTGCCTGTTCGTCTGGTGAGGATAATTAGTTCTCTTTGTGAGTTAACTTCTTTCAAAATATCTTCAATGGTCTTTCTATCCAACTACAGTGTGTTCATCATCCTTCAATAAAATCATATCTCCGCAACTTCCGGATAATAATTTCTCATTTATCTGTTAATTTGTCATGGTTTACTTTCGTATTTCAGGATTGGCTCAACATAGGATTATGAACTTTTCTCCTCCCCTCGATACACAGAGATACATTGCTGACAGTAATCGTGATTTTGTGAAATGCTGCACTTGCTTGACCTATTATACATTTAACTTCCAGAACACACCTTCCACATGCTGTTATCAAACTAAACAAAGTTAATTTTGCTTTGTAATAACCATTACTTCTGTTATTCAGACTAAGTGCTTTTTGTTGACTTTCTGCTGCATGTATTTCTATCATTTCTTGTAACCGTATTTCATTTTTAGCGACCAGCACTATTTCATCAGCAAGTTGTTAACATTATGCCCACCAATTGATATATCTGGCATGTCTTGCACGAATCTATTTTTTCACTGTAGAAATTAAACATATGGTGACAGTACAAAAACTTGTCTAACATTTTGTTTGTTGTGTTGAAAAGCTTCTAATTGGTTGTCAGTTATTAAGACTGCGATATGTTGCCAATACATATGCTGTATTATTTTTCAGATCTATACAATCATAGAATACAATTATCAACATTTCAATAATATTTCAAGTTTCATATATATATATATATTATATATATATATATATATATATATATATATATATATATATATATATATATATATATATATATATATATATATATATATATATATATATATATATATATGCTTTATTGAGCACACCAAGGCACTTGAATTATACATACTTATTTCATTCATTCATTTTGGTAATGTTCTCAAGATGAATATAGCCCTATTTTTGCCGTTACCTTCAACAAATCCACACTACTCATCTCCAATTTAAGGGTTTTAATTTACTTTTGATTATTCTCTCATTATAATTCTCATGAGTACTTTAGTGACATGACTCATTAAACTAATTGTGCGAAGCTCTTCCCAATCAGTTGCACCAGATTTCTTTGGAATAGTTATGATAATATATTTCAAGAGACCATCAGATATACATCCCCTGTTATAGATATCATTCAACAGTTTTGTTATCACTTCTATACCAAATTCACCAACAGCTTTAGTTTTTTTCTACGGTAATGTTATTTGGCCCCGGGAATTAACCTTCTTCTCATGTACAGCATCTTGAAATTCTGTTTTCATTATTGGTAGTCCTTAACATTGATGGTAACTGTTTGCTTGTGATCTGATCTGCCATCATCATCATATAACTCATTCATGTATTGTGTCTATCTGTCAATTATCGTTTCTTTGTTCATTAATAGTGTTTTTTCTTTAAAAAAAAACAAAAATACTTAATGTTTAATGTACGTTTTCTAATACTCGATCATTTCTGTATCTTTCAAACATAAATGTTGTGTCTTCTCGTTGTTTCACAGTATCCCTGCGACTACTAAGTAGCCAGACCTCATTCGATGCCTTCCATTTTCGTACTATATGTATTCTTGATATACACCTTATGCTATGCTATGTTATGTTATGTATAACGGTATCACTGCACATTAGGCATTACTGTGCGTGCTTAGTCCTCCAAAGCGTCAGCCATCCCAAATTGTTTCTTCTTACTTTACCATCAGGAGTTGGATATGTTAACTTCTGTGTTTCCCTAGAAGGCAACATTAACGTGTCCTGACCAGGTGTCACCCCCAGCTCATGTAATCGAGCTATTGTCGGAGTCTCGTCAGAATCCGCCAACACAATCCTACTACATGGATTACATTCACCTGGATTTTGTTTACTGTTTCTTCTAATGTCCATCAGTTGTAGAATTACTGTCAGTAGTAGGGTAGGAGGTACTTACACCCTAAATATGGATCTGCATCCAGCTGATGACGTCATTTTTTACTATACGAAGGGTGTACCTCCATTTTGATGACGTCAAAAACCGGATCCATATCGGACCATATTTTTTCAAAAATTGGCGGGTGTTTTCTTGGGTCTGGGTGACTACTTCCGGTTGTCATGATGACTACTTCCTGTTGTCACATCCGGTCCCAGGGCGTTCGGGCGGGCGCGCGAATCGATCCGACGCTAACCGGACCGGACCTCGGCGCGGGTGGGGCATCCGTGTGGTGCGACCCAACCGGGCGGGTGTGGGGCACAGCGGAGATGGATGATTGGTGTAATCGAACCCCAGTCATGTAGATATCGACCCCTTTCTATGAGGAGACCGAAGTCAATATGACAGAAAATGATTTATTCCATCTCTAGAGATAACTCGAGTATCCTTAGTTGGATAGCATGAATAAACGTTTGCACGGCTCAGCATGATAGCTAATTCGGCAGAAGTCCCTACCCATGTATCAACTTTACGCGCTTGATGAAAATCTGGTTTAAAAATATACTAGACACGCATACAATGTTATAAAATTTTTTACCCTAAACACATATTAAACGGTTACATTTCTTGTATGTTTAGTGGAGAATAGTTACGTCAAAAAAAGAGAAAAATCTCGCATTGCAGTCGTCGCCCAGTATTCTAAGTATCTCGCTGAACGCTGAAGTCGGCTAATCTGATAGTTCGCTTCGTGCGGCAGTTAAGCGTACCCATCCGTAGGTCGCCTTAAAATAAGTTAACACATATTCTAAATAAAATAAAAAATCGGCTGTAAAATAGACATCGTCACTATGACTATGCTATTCTGGTTACTTTAATTGTAACATTAAAACTGGTAAAGCTATGCATAACTCTACTGAAATCACAATACGACGCCTCACAATTAGACTATAAACATGAATCGTATCAGGATATTAAGCAGCGTATGCCATGCCGATAGCACGGCTTTTCATTCAATGTTTTGCAGTGCAAGGAATGTACAACAACCGGTCTATCCGGGCCTTCTCGGGAATATATTGAAGAGAGTGTATCAACAGTTAGAAACAATAAGTTTCGATGAACTTTGGCCACTTTTCACATTTGGTTAACAAAGTTTCCTACTTTTTTATGAGTTTGTTTGAAATTTTATCAAACTTTTTACATCTGGATAACAAAATGTCCTACTTTTAACAAGTTTGGGTGAGCTATTTATAAGTTTGGTTGAACTTTGGCCACAATTTTTCACATTTGTTCAACAAAATTTCCTACTTGTTATGGATTTGGTTGAAATTAGACCAAGCTTTTCACCGTTTGGTTAACAACCTTTCCTACTTTTTATGAGTTTTGTTTGAAATTTGGCCAAACTTTTCACATTTGTTTACCAAAGTTTCTTACTTGTCATAAGTTTGGGTGAAATTTGGCCAAACTTTTCACATCTGGACAACACAATTTCCTACTTTTGATAAGTTTTGAGGGAGATATTTATAAGTTTGTTTGAGCTGTGGTCAAAATTTTTCACCTTTGGTCAACAAAATTTCCTACTTTTTATGGAGTTGGATTAAATTTGGTCAAACTTTTCACATCTGGACAACAAAATTTCATACTTTTCATACGTTTGGGTGAAATTTGGCCAAACCTTTCATGTTTGGTTAACAAATTTTTCCTACTTTTCATATGTTTGACTGAGTCTTTTATAAGTTTGGTTTGAAATTTTGCTAACCTTTTCACATTTGGTTAACACATTTTCTTACTTGGTCAAGATTTTTGCCCTTTGGTTAACAGTTTCCTACTTTTCATAAGTTTGGGTGAAATTTGGTCAAACTTTTCACATCTGGACAACAACATTTCCCACTTTTCGTAAGTTTGGGTGAAAGTTGGCCTAACTTTTCTTGTTTGGTTAACAAATTTTCCTACTTTTCGTATGTTTGACTGAGATTTTTATAAGTTTGGTTTGAAGTTTGGCTAACCTTTTCACATTTGGTTAACAAATTTTCCTACTTTTCATATGTTTGACTGAGATTTTCATAAGTTTGGTTTGAAGTTTGGCTAACCTTTTCACATTTGGTTAACAAATGTTCCTACTTTTCATAATTTTGACTGAGCTTTTTATAAGTTTGGTTGAAGTGTGACTAAAAATGTTCACTTTGGTTAACAAATTTTCCTATTTTTCATATGTTTGGGTGAGCTTTTTATAAGTCTGGTTGAAATGTAGCCAAAATTTTTCGCATTTGGCTAACAAATGTTATTACTTGACCAAGATTTTTTGTCCTTCATTCTCTCACCACATGACAACTATATACACCGTAAACACTAAATATTCAACAACCTAGCCGTAATTATAATCTATATACCTGTTTATTTACAGTATTTCAGTACATTTTACAGTAATTCAGTACATTTTACAAGAATAAACAATGCATAATGTCATTATACGAAATGGATGATATGATATGAGCCGGTATACATAGTATCATCACAACATTTTATTTTCACATACAGAGCTATATACATTGTATGTTGTTTCTATGTTTCTTCACACCACTGTCTGAGTAGGTTGGTTTTTCCGGCTGGTAGCCTGGTATGTATATGTCACTTGGCATGTAGTCATAAGACTGGTCACCTGCTTGGTGGGCTGACATCTGAGTATTGTAGACAACCGGGCCATCAATCATCTGAGTGTCGGGCACATCAAACATCTGGTTATTGGGCTCTTCACATATCTGGTTGTTGAGGTCATAACACATCTGACTGTAGCTGGGTGGTATAGTATGCGTCTACTTGGTGGCTTCGGTTAGTACCCTGTTTGACTTGAGTACTGTCTTGAGTGTGTTGGATTTGATTGCTTCGTTTGGTGTCTTGTTGCACATCAAATAGCTGGCTATTGGACTCATCACACATCTGGTTGCTGGGGTCATCACACATCTGACTGTAACTGGGTTGAAAACAGACGGTATAGTATGCGTCTACTTGGTGGTTTCTGTTAGTTCCTTGTTTAACTTGAGCACTGACTTGAGTGTTTTGGACTTGATTGCTTCTGGTAGTGTCTTGTTTGACATGAGCACTGACATGAATGCTTTGGTTACTGACTTGCTTCTCTCTGTTAGTATCTTGTTTGACTTCGTTACTGGCTTGGTTAACTTGGTTGAGTCTGTCAAAATCAGCTAGGAGCTCGCAATGCATGGCGCTCATCTGTTCATATTCTTGTCGAGTAAGTGTCATACCCGTCTTAGTCGGGAATCTCTTGTCGGAATCACGGAAAAATCTTCGGATGTGTAACGTGCTCGTTCCTCTGTTGGATGAGGCAAACACGGCCTTATCACCATCGCCCACTGGTCTAATAGTCTCACCACTACGAATCATGTAGACACAGTTAGCAGGCACAGTCTTGAAGTCTGTAGTCATCTTCTGATCACAATGCTTGAGTGTTACCAGCCTTGGGTTTATATACTAGTTTTTGAGCCACGCGTAAAACCGGTTTCAGCCAGTTTCTTAGGTCAAGCGGTTCAGCTTACGCTGACGTGGTTGTTCGTATGGCGCGACTAGGCGTTCTACTGGCCGCTCGTTGACCTGTTGTATGTTTGATCTGGGTTTGGGAATTGGAGTTCATGCTCGCCCCACGACCTCTAGCCGTGATGAAATAGATAGCGTAGAGGGCGCCGTGGTACTCGCGTTGTAGTCAGTGTGAGCTACAGTCTGTGAAGTCAGAATAACAGTGCTATACATATACAGTCTCCTCACACCCACTGTAGATTTCTTCATATTGAGGACTGGTCAGCTATTGAAGACATGAATGTAAGTATATTACAACCATCTTGTTTTTATGTAGGTGTTTTAATACTCATATGGCTTGCCTCTTCAGATATATGCGTCTAGCACCATATTTCCCTTGTATTATACTAGTATTGTTAGGTTAACCGTATTCCTACTTGGAGAAACACAACGAAAATGTGAAAGATAATAACCTAAGTGTCGGGTACATCATGTCTTCGGCCAGTCTGAGGTTCCGACGTAACGCCCCGTATTTCACCATTATTCTAGGTATGCTCTCTTCCGAACTCGAAAATGTAACGTCAGCACTGAAGTCCCGGTAGTGAATGCGACCTTTGTGCCCGTATCAGTGGTTAGAAGTATTTCCACCGTGTCGAAGGAGTAACGATTCAGCGGTATGTAGTGAGGTTTGTCGTAGGCGCGAAACACTGAGGTCGATTGCTGTTTCATGATAGGAACCGTTCTTAGTAGTGGGACCATGACGTCTCCAACTGGTCTCGCCGCAATGAGATCGCAGTATACGTAGATATTTTGCAGGTCGTTATTCAGGTCTATCGCCCCTTCACCTTTAATTGTATCTAGTATCTCTTGCAACTTCTCACTAAATGTAATAGTGGCCCCGGGTTCGAGTATTTTCACGATGACTTTCTTTGATGCCTTGTCGAAATGGAATAGAACACAGAGCTGATCGTCCACCTTCCGATCTTCAATTAGGCGTTAGACTCTACCGTTGGGTGGGATGTATCTTAGCCATACTTCATTCTCTAGCACATTGCAGTAGTAGTTGGGGAATTGAATTTTGGCCAGACCCACTTCAAAATGTTGACTCACCTCAATAGTCTGCGGTAACGTGACGAAATAGTGACCTGGTGAGTTCTTGGGAAATATGTTCGGCGAAGCATTACTCGGTAATCTCAGGTAGAAGCTCATATTCTATGGTTTGGTAGCATGTAACCCAGCCAGCTGCTTAGAAGAGCGGTCCACAACTTGCCCTCGACTGCGTCGACGCTGGCTCGAGACAGCTTGAATAGTGATACGACAATGAGTGTGTATATAACAACTAGTTGACAGAAGAAGACAATCTCTAGTCGCGGCACTCGCCGACCACACATGCACCAGAACGAATTTCTTTCCCCCTCTGGGTTATTTTGTGGGTTAGTTTCCACGTTGGTTTCGTCCATTACCTCTGTTTTTGACCTACTGGGTCATTAGACTCGTGTCTCGGGTGTATCATTAGTTGCTATTGGCAATGCAAAAATCAGTGCTCGAGGCGCTCCTTGTGGGACATTGCCGGTACTAAGGACACTACTTTCTATATGCAGGCTTGATGAATCAGCCATGTGCACGTGTTGATAGGTGTCGCAGCCAGCAGAGCACATACTCCAGTTATATGTGATTAGCACCATATATTTCTTTATTATACTAATATTGTTAGGTTAACTGTATGCCTACTTGGAGAACGACAACGAAAATGTGTAATGTTTATCAAAAAAGCCATCTTACCATTATAGACTTGGCACATTGCGATCTTATCGATGTTCACTGAGACCAGGACATCTAGACGGTGAATGGTGGGTGTTATATACACGATATCTGCTGGTGAAGACTCCTGACTGAGTTGAATATTGTCTGGAGATGTCTGACCTTGATGTATTCACATGGTAAGAGCGTGGTCTATCACCACGACATAGTGTAGTATCCTTCTTATCCACGTGTTCTAGCTGTAACATTACAGCTATATCCGGCAGTGACGGCATTTTTACCGGTTTTAGCTAGTTAGCATGTAGTCGCTAGCTTGACTGCAATATGTAAAAGAAATTCAGCCGTTCAAAAAGACAAAGACAGCCTTGCCCAGGAAGCATGAATGTTGGGGCTGACTGTGATGTCCTGTAAAGGCAATGCATTAAAGCTTGGCTGTCATCTATAAAAGAAATTCAGCCGTTCAAAAAGACAAAAGCAATCTTACCCAATAAACACGACACTCGACGGAATGATAGTGCTGACTGCGATGTCCTGTAATTGATAGCACACACCCGCCCACGCATACACACATACGCACATACAAGCACGCACATGACATGACTGCCGTTAAATGACAATTGCAAACTTGCCCAAACAATGTTGGGGCTGACTGCAATGGGCTATAATAGATAGCGCATACGCTCGCGCGCACGCATACACATACACTCGGTAGTACACCCACGCACGCACACACGCCTACATGCGCGCGGACACACACACACACAAACACGGATGTCATGATGGCACACGCGCAACCAAACAATGTTGGAGCTGCCTGAAACGTCCTGTAAATGCATTGCATTACAGCTTGACTGCCATATGTAATACATAGACACGTACCTATAGCACGAGGCCTAGCTCTGGTCATGATATGATACGGCACATCATGGTGGCACACCAACATCCAAGCAATTTTGGGGTTGACTGCGACGTCCTGTAATAGATAGACAACTAGCTGTTGATACACCCTCTTCAAGATATTCCCGGGAAGGCCCGGATAGACCGATTTTTGTACATTCCTTGCACTGCAAAACATTGAATGAAAAGCCGTGCCGTCGGCATGGCACACGCTGCTTAATATCCTGATACGATTCCTGTTTATAGTCTAATTGTGAGGCGTCGTATTGTGATTTCTGTAGAGTTAGTTAGTTAGTTAGTTAGTTAGTTGCAGTTCCAACTTCACAGCAACGGGTCGTCCCCATTATGCTCCGTTCCTGTGCCAGTGAATATCATACAAAACGCTCCCCACTGCCCAATGTGAAAAGTGGAAAAGACAGGAGTCTCGACAAACAACAGCCCGCACAGATGCACTGTGCATAATGCCGCCGCCAGAATGTCAACACAATAGTCCCCCACAAAACACCCAGTTCATTTCTGATGGAATCTGCAGTCATTTTCCCATCTGGATGTTTCCTAGATGTTCACCCACACAGTCCACGAAATACAGTTCATCGTCGATGGCAGTGGCAGTCAACCAGAAGCCCAGCAGCCACGCATTTCTGCATAAGGTAAAAACCGGTCAACTCTGGGACATAGCCATCTGCCATCGCTCCAAACATGCAGTCACGTTCCAAAAAACCTCGGGCAGATTCAAAAGCATTTCACACGAAACTCACAGCTCACAGTGTCGCGCCACGCACTCACTCAGTAGCAGGGCGACGGAACCATCAAGCCTCCTTAGTCGCCTCTTACGACATGCGTGGTAGGCTGCAGTGTTGCTATTCTTTGCTTCCCTTATGGGCCCCGGCAACACACGGGAGTTCAGTAGTGTTATGCATAGCTTTACCAGTTTTAATGTTACAATTAAAATAACCAGAATAGCATAGTAATAGTGACGATGTCTATTATACAGCCGATTTTTTTATTTTACCTAGAATATATATTAACTTATTTTAAGGCGACCTACGGATGGGTACGGTTAATTGCCCGCGAAGCGAACAATCAAATTATCCGACTTTCAGCGTTCAGCGAGATACTTAGAATACTGGACGACGACTGCAATGCGAGATTTTTCTAATTAGCAACCAGCCAATCGGGCCTTGATGGGGTCAGCGTGTGACCTTTACCTGTGCGCTCAGAGAGATTATTAAGGAACGTAGCAAAGGGGCGCCTTAAATAGCCTCCCTTGGTTTAATATTACTTCATGTATTAATGAGACGTTATTTTTTGGGTTTATATATCATATTTTTATGATTATCTTGGTACGTAATCGTTGTTATTAATTGAGAATCGTAGTTCTTTTTATTGACGTAACTATTCTCCAATAAACATACAAGAAATGTAACCGATTAATATGTGTTTAGGGTATATATTTTAATAAAATTTTATGCGTGTCTAGTATATTTTTAAATCAGATTTTAAAAGCGCGTAAAGTTGATACATGGGTAGGGACTTCTGCCGAATTAGCTATCATGCTGAGCCGTGCAAAGGTTTATTCATGCAATCCAACTATGGATACTCGAGTTATCTCTAGAGATGGAATAAATCATTTTCTGTCATATTGACTTCGGTCTCCTCATAGAAAGAGGTCGATATCTACATGACTGGGGTTCGATTACACCAATCATCCATCTCCGCGGTGCCCCACACCTGCCCGGTTGGGTCGCGCCACCGGGGTGCCCCACCCGAGCCAAGGTCCGGTCCGGTGGGCCCGCCCGCCTGCCTGCCCGCCCCGGGATCGGATGTGACAACAAGAAGTAGTCATCACGACAACCGGAAGTAGTCACCCAGACCCAAGAAAATACCCGCCAATTTTTGAAAAAATGTGGTCCGATATGGATCCGGTTTTTGACGTCATCAATATGGAGGTACACCCTTCGTATAGTAAAAAATGACATCATCAGCTGGATCCAGATCCATATTTAGGGTGTAAATATCTCCTACCCTACTACTACTGTCATTCATTTCTTCTTTGCAATCGTTTTTACCCTGGTATTATTTCCTTTAATGTCTATTGTTGAGTTGAGTTGAGTTGAGTTGACTTGAGTTGAGCTAAGAACCGACATCACTGCACTCAGGACATTTCCCATATGCGCTCCATCCCCTCATTCAACAGCCAGCGTAGAGCGATACTACTAATCACTCTCACCGCTATCTGATTGAAAGTTCCTCCTTGTCGTCCCTATCAGTTTTGAGATTCTTTAGCATTTGCCATTATTCGTCTATACTGCTTTTATTTATTATTTCAATACACAACAAATGTTTGCAGACATTTTACATTGCACACCCGCATTTTTGCTAATTAACGCTATTTATATAAACATGACAAACAGCACGATTAATGAACGAACGAACCAGCACAACTTGTGTAAATAAACGAAAGATGAACAACGCCAAGGAGTGATGTTTGAGCTGCAGATTGCAAGCTAATTATCCAAACGTATTCAGCAGTAGAAGGTACATACACATTTATATATGTGCAAACTGTCAAGTAAAAGCATGTCAGAAAATTAATAGTCTCATCCCATCATGTGTCCATCTGTCAATTCATGAGAATGGAGGTGGAGGCAATAACTGCCGCATTCCGATGGCTAGAGAACACTACTGCAACACACGTTGTATTCATTACGGTATTCAAAGAGTTTAGTAGACTAAACTAAACACGTTGTATTCATTGCGGATTCAAAGAGTATGCTTAGCAAGGTGGAGAAAGGAATGTTTCGGGTGGAATGGCTTGACCGCTTCAGAGGTCACAGATCGTGAGAATTGTATGGATATTTTGCCCTGGCCATGCGGATGTACGGGGGAATGAACAGGCTGATAGGCTAGCAGGGAAGGCACCTCTTGGTGGAATCTTCGCTATGGACAAGGAGGAGGTGGTCGTGCGCTTGTGGGACCAGGTGGAGAAGGCGGGGGAACAGATTGAGAACCCATATATGGAAAGAATGAGATTGCGGGTGATCGGCAGGGGTTCTGGAAGAATCTCAAAACTGAGAGGGAAGACCAGGAGAACTTTTAATCAAATAGCGGTGGGAACGATTAGTAGTATGACTCTTCGCTGGCTGTTGAACGGGGGGAATGGAACACGTATGGGAATGTCATGAGTGCAGTGATGTCGGTTCTTAACTCAACTCAACTCAACTCAACTCATTATGTTCCTCTTGTACCTTGCGGTGTCGAGGTGAAGTATAAACATCGTGAGAGTGCCCGATTATGGGCTTCATATATCGATATTCCCCATGGACTCTGCTATTCCCTCCGTCAAACGTTTACGTGGTCGGCCTCTTCCTCTATTTCCATCTGGTCTGTACATTATTGCTTGTTGTGGTATGCTGTTGACTGGTAACCTACTTGCATGGCCAAACCATTTGACTTGCTGCCTTCTAATAAAATCTAGTGCTGCTTTAGCCCCGACTTTAGTCCTGATTTCTTCATTTCTGATCTTATCTCTTCTTGATACGTTGAGTATTCTTCTCAGGAACCTCATTTCTGTTGTTGTAATTTTTCTTTTCTCTTTTTCTGTCATTGTCCAGGTTTGGCATTGGTAGCATAGAATTGGTAGGAAGATTGTGTTGTAAAGTGCTTTCTTAGTAGTTATTGGTACATGTTTGTTCTTTAGTATTGGTACCACTTGTCCAATGAGTTCTTCTTCTTCTTTTCGTTCATCCGGAGTGTTTTTTCAGATGTGATTGCGGTGTGTCTGTTATGCTCCCTTGGGCCGAAACCCGTAGGCCAACACATCGACTTTAGCGTGCTTTTTTGACCAGGTAGCATTCCTGGGAGACTCTCACTTTTGTGGTGCCATCTGCAACCATGCTGGCCAAGGTTGAACGGTCGAAGACTACGGTCATACCTCAAAGGAAGGCAGGGACAGTCCATAGCATTTGCCGCCATCCAAGGTTGCTTCCATAGTTGCAGGGCCGACACATAACGCCCTGGATCTGGGCTCACCGAGGGAGATCGTCACGTCCTGCTCATGGCTGCTTTAAATCCTCACTTCAATATATTGGTCACTTCGTTTCCCCGGGTCATTCCCGCACAAACCAGACAGGTTTGCAGACGGCATCCACTCAGCGAGTTTTCGGACATGTGCTTGTCGTTGCGCCCATCAGAGCTTTTCCAGGCACAACAGACATTCGGAAAACCACCCAGTCAGAGCTGTTCCGAACAAGAGCGGCATTCGGAAACTAGGTAGTCAGAGCTGTTCCTAGCACGAGAGACATTCGGACGAGACATTTCACTCGGACGTAATTGCGTAGTGTCAATTTTTAGTTTGCCACCCGTAGGACGACACTTCCGACTTCAGCGGGCATTTTTTAATGAGGTTAACCTTCCTCTGGTTTCGAGGCACGTTGGACTGTTGTGATGTCGCTAACATCTCAGCTGGTCAAGATAGAACGATGAACGACATCGTGGTCGGCCCTCAAGGGAAGGCAGGGGCAGACCATGAGCATTCCCTCGCTATCCAAGGAGGCTTCCATAATTGCAGAGCCGGCACATATTGCTCTGTGACTGGGCTCACCCGAGGAGTTGCCACGTCCTGCTCATGGCTGCTTTAGTTCCTCACTTCCATGTGTTGGGCAACCCGTTTGCCCCTGATCGCTCAGCACACACCAGGGACGGTCAGACTGCGAGCGACACCCACTCGGTAAGCTTTTGCTTTCGGACCACGCAATAGGTTCGCTCGCCGTGCGTTCCATTTTGCGTCATTGAGACGTTCTTCCACTTTTGTCTACACTCTCTATGAGTTAGATACAGTTTTCGCAGCCATTTTCTTCGGCTGGGGCACTTTTTTGACTTTTTGTACTCGCTCACGAGGTAGGCTACTTGTGCTGCCGGCTCAGCACCTTACCTTCGTGAAGCGGTGAACGAGAAACGGCCTGGCCCTCTCATCCGGGAATCTCTCATATCCCCCAGCTGAGAGCCTTCGAACTTGTATCAGACCTGAGCATGTAGCTTGCTCAGTATCACGCCTTTATTTTTCGAAAGGTGGGTATCGGCCTGGCTCTCAGGTCCAAGGGTTTGTGGCTTAGAGGCGTTCAGCCACAGCCCTCGACAGGGAGCCTTTAGTGTTTTGTCCGGACCAAGATATTCTGCCTTCGTGCGCCTGATTTAAATATTTGACTGCTATCCTCAGTCTCACCTGCAGAGCAGCAGGTTGTGTCTCTCTTAGTCTGGTCCCTATCCCATGAGCCGTCCGATATGTAGTTTTCACCCATCGGCAAGCACATGGGGTCGATGGGACACGCAAGCTCCCCCACCACGGCAAGGTGGAGACACATCGGGGGAGCCATCGACATTTGATAGGGCAGACATTTGAAAGATGCGTCGCAGGCACTTAAGGCCATGCGATCAGCACAAAGTTATCCAGAGTCACCAGTGGGAACGCCGCGCACCGCGAAGGGCAACGACGATTGATTTTGAACTAATAAAAGCGCTCTTTCCGCGAGGGTCTGAGCTTGGTAAGCATGTATTAGCTCTAGAATTGCCACAGTTATCCAAGTAGGATCGTGTCATCTAAGTAACCTCGACTGATTTAATGAGCCATTCGCGGTTTCACCGTGAGACAGTGTGAACTTAGACATGCATGGCTTAATCTTTGAGACAAGCATATGACTACTGGCAGGATCAACCAGATATCTATCGGACAGACGGACTATTCACGCACACGCAAGCCAAGAGTAGCATCGCTAAAGCGCGCTAAACACTGAGAGGGAAGACCAGGAGAACTTTTAATCAAATAGCGGTGGGAACGATTAGTAGTATGACTCTTCGCTGGCTGTTGAACGGGGGGATGGAACACGTATGGGAATGTCATGAGTGCAGTGATGTCGGTTCTTAACTCAACTCAATTCAACTCACCTCATCATGTTCCTCTTGTACCTTGCGGTGTCGAGGTGAAGTATAAACATCGTGAGAGTGCCAGATTATGGGCTTCATATATCGATATTCCCAATGGACTCTGCTATTCCCTCCGTCCAACGTTTACGTGGTCGGCCTCTTCCTCTATTTCCATCTGGTCTGTACATCATTGCTTGTTGTGGTATGCTGTTGACTGGTAACCTACTTGCATGGCCAAACCATTTGACTTGTTGCCTTCTAATAAAATCTAGTGCTGCTTTAACCCCGACTTTAGTCCTGATTTCTTCATTTCTGATCTTATCGCTTCTTGATACGTTGAGTATTCTTCTCAGGAACCTCATTTCTGTTGTTGTAATTTTTCTTTTCTCTTTTTCTGTCATTGTCCAGGTTTGGCATTGGTAGCATAGAATTGGTAGGAAGATTGTGTTGTAAAGTGCTTTCTTAGTAGTTATTGGTACATGTTTGTTCTTTAGTATTGGTACCACTTGTCCAATGAGTTGATTTGCCTTCTTGCACCTATTTTCGATCTCGTCTTCTAATCTGCCATTTGATGATATTATACTTCCTAGATACTTGAAACTGGAGTTCTCTAATGGTTAGATTTGCAGATGGTTCTTCTTCTGTGTTCTCGTCATGCGGTATTCTTGTTGTCTCTGCTTGGCTGGTTTCTTTTCATATGTTGTCTATATATGTTATGAACAAGAGAGGGGACAGGACACAACCTTGTCGTACTCCAGATCTTATGGTGAAGGGTTCTGAGTGTCCTCCAGTTGCTCTCACTATGCATTCACTGTTGTTGTATAAACTTCTACATAGGTTTGTTAGATGTGCACTCACTCCATATTGTTTAAGGATTTCCCACAGCTTGTTTCTATCCAATGAATGCCTTGTTTTTCTATCGAATGCCTTTCTTGGTCGAAAAAGACTAAGTAGAGTGTTTCATTGAATTCGATTGATTTTTCTATAAGTTGTCTAAGAGCAAAAATGGCAACTTATAGAAAAGTACAATAAATTCATAGTATATTATTTTATTGATTGATTGATTTAGGAACCGACATCACAGCATTCGGGGCATTCCCATAAGCTCTCCGTCCCCATCCTCAGAAGCCAGCGAAGAGTTCCAACCCCAATAGTACCAGTAGCAATCTGATTATATGTGCGTCTCGCCTTTCCTCTAAGCGTCGAGCATCGGCCAGATCCCCTCGTCACTCCAGGCTGTCGCATTCTTGCCACACAGTATCTTATGCAATAAGTCACATTTTGGAAAGTACGAAACAGAGTACTGACATCTTACTGATCTTATTTTTCTATATGGAAGAAAATCATGCAACGTGAATGAGAAAATTAGGAGGAACCTAGAAGCAATGGATATGTGGTTCCTATGGTGAATGTTGAAATAATATGAATAAATGAAATAATATGACCATTAAAAGAACGGGAACATACAACTACCTGTGTACAATTTTCAACTGCTCCAACACTCCCGTGTGTTGCCGGGGCCCATAAGGGAAGCAAAGAATAGCAACACTGCAGCCTACCACGCATGTCGTAAGAGGCGACTAAGGAGGCTTGATGGTTCCGTCGCTACTGAGTGAGTGCGTGGCGCGACACTGTGAGCTGTGAGTTTCGTGTGAAATGCTTTTGAATCTGCCTGAGGTTTTTATGAACGTGACTGCATGTTCGGAGCGATGGCAGATGGCTATGTCCCAGAGTTTTTGCCTAATGCAGAAATGCGTGGCTGCTGGGCTTCTGGTTGACTGCCCCTACCATCGACGATGAACTGTATTTCGTGGACTGTGTGGGTGAACATCTAGGAAACATCGAGATGAGAAAATTAACTGCCGCTTCCATCAGAAATGAACTGGGTGTTTTGTGGGGGACTATTGTGTTGACATTCTGGTGGCGGCATTATGCACAGTGTATCTGTGCGGGCTGTTGTTTGTCGAGACTCCTGTCTTTTTCACTTTTCACATTGGGCAGTGGGGAGCATTTTGTGTGATGTTCACTGGCACAGGAACGGAGCATAACGGGGACGACCCGTTGCTGTGAAGTTGGAACTGTGACTAACTAACTAACTAACTGCTCCATCATCATAAGGGAAGAAATACAAACTTGAATCAATTCTGGAAATAAGATATATTATGCACTACAACATCTACTACTATCAAATGCGCTATCTCGTAAGATCAAGATCACAATATACAAAACACTGATTAGACCAGTTGTGCTGTATGGCTCTGAAACCTGGAGTACAACGAAAGGAGACGAAGCCTTGCTACAAACATTTGAGAAAAAAGTTTTAAGACGCATCTTTGGACCCATTAGAGATACACAAAGCGGAGAGTGGAAAAGAAGACGTAACAGAGACATTTATGATCTGTTTAAGTCCCCGCTAACCACTGGTATGATGAAGGCTAATAGACTACAGTGGCTGGGGCATATAGAAAGAATGGAAGATAATAGGGAATCAAAACTCGCTTACACTCAGGAAATAAATGACCATAGACCCCGAGGTAGACCAAGAAGACGGTGGAGAGATAATATATATACAGACCTACAAGCACTTGGAATCAACGACTGGCAAGAGAAGGTCAACCAGAGAGACGAATGGAGACAGATTGTATCTGCAGCAAAGAACCTCAATGGCTCGGAACGATGAAGAAGAAGAAGAAGAAGAAGAAGAAGCAGAAGAAGAAGGAGAAGAAGAAGAACAAGAAGAACAAGAAGAAGAACAAGATGATGAATATTGCGAATACCTTGGTCTGGAAGAGGAAGAGGCTAATAAAAGTAGAGCATTTAATACAACTATAACAAAGAGACAAACATCGTTCTTTATTCATGTGATTTGAAGAAGTGAGACATTGGAAAACATCGTGGGAACTGGATCAATTTTAGAAAAGGCCGAAGCAGACCAAGAGAAATTATGCTAGATTGACTATCATGTAGGAATATCATCAGCAGAGTTGATCCAGGTCACAAAGGATAGCGATCTGAGGAGATGCATGAATGTCTACCCCGGTTAGCAAGGATGTTACCGATATGTGCCGAACATGGCAGCCTTTAATATTGCCCATTCCTTATCTACACTGGAGTAATCATCAGGGATACTCTTATGCTGCTTTTTGTCGTCTAGTAGCACATATCAGATAGACAACTGAACCGATTCTTCATTTAGTAACACATACCACATAAACAATTGATACGATCAGTCATCTAGTAGCACATACCAGACGATCATGTGAACCGACTAACAGCACATACCAGACAGACATATGACCCGCTCGTCATCTATTAGCAGCGCATACCAGACAGACAACTGAACGGACGCCTAGCATTATCAAGCAGGACAACATGATACACATGTGAATCGACTCGTCGTTTACGATGTCTCGAACTCATTTAGAGCATATTTAGTTTTTAGTAGGTCTCACTTTCGATGGACACATAAATAGAATCGTCGTTCGCTAGGATATAACTTCAGTGGACATTATTTACCAAAGACTTGGGAGTCAATCAGTCAGTCGAGGTTCCAACTTCACGGCAACGGGTCGTCCCCACTATACTCCATTCCCGTGCCAGCGAATAACACACAAAATGCTCCCCACTGTCCAATGTGAAAAGTGAAATAGACAAGAGTCTCGGCAATCCAACAGCCCGCACAGGTACACTGTGTATAATGCCGCCGTCAGAATGTCAACACAAAATTCATCCACGAATACCACAGTTCATCGTTGATGGACTCGGCAGTCACCAAAAAGACCTCATTGACCCAGGTTTTCACACATGGCTTTGTCTCTTACCACAGGGCGACCCGCCGAAAATGTTGCACAAAGCACGAACTCCGCAGCTTCAGCGCCGACTCCCATGAGTCTATTACAGCAAAACAGTCAATTCAGAAACCGCCGGTAGCCATTGTTCCGAACATGCAGTTCACTGTACAGGACAGATGTAAAAGCATTCCACTCGAATTTCACAGCTCACGGTGTCGCCCACGCACTCACTCAGTAGCAGAGCAACGGAACCATGTACTACCAGTCCAACATGAGGAAAATGCGATTGCAAACCGTAGCCACAAGCATAAACACGCCACAGGCCTTATCGACTCAACGCCTAACCGCCATGCTGGCGACCGGAAGTGGGAGTTGATTCATGAATTAAATAGGCTTTTACATGCTATGGTTTTTGGTAATTGCATATCTCTCATAAAAATAACTAAATTTAGCAAATAAGGGATCGATCTATTGATTATTTGGTTGTTTCGGGATTTGAATCGATCTTTGGATCGATCTATGTTGACTTGATTGTTAATTTGCTTGCTAATAAGCATACAAGTAGTGTTGATGATGTATCATGAGGCCTAATAGACAGCAATGGCTGGGGCATATAGAAAGAATGGAAGATAATAGGGAAATAAAACTCGCTTACACTCAGGAAATAAATGACCGTAGACCCCGAGGTAGACCAAGAAGACGGTGGAGAGGTAATATATATACACAGACCTACAAGCACTTGGAATCAACGACTGGCAAGAGAAGGTCAACCAGAGAGACGAATGGAGACGGCTTGTATCGGCAGCAAAGAACCTCAATGGCTCGGAATGCTGAAGAAGAAGAATATGTGCAACTAGATGACGAATCGATTCAATTTTCTACTTGGTTTGTGTCACGAGATGACGAATCGGTTCAGTTGTTTTTGTCTTTTAAATCTGTATGTGGTATTATTATATAATGAACCAGTTCTATTATATATCTGATATGTGCAACTAGATAACGAACAAGTTCTATTGGTTATATGGTCAATCAAATTATCGGGTTTTTTCTCGACAAGTAAGGTTGGATGCAATGAATCTCCAACAATGTCTGTCTCTCGCCCTGACTGTACATTCTGTCGGAATGCTATTCGTTCAAATGTTGATGTGATATTCCCACTTGTATCGTTGTCTACCTCTTGCTCGCTTGCCTTCAACCTTATCCTCTAGGATGGTTTTTCTAGAATCTCTGCATCTGTTTGTTTTTGGTTCCATGAAATACGACATATTCTTCTGTTTACCCACATCTTCAAGACCGTTATTCGACTTTCTAATTGCCCGTTCAATGTCCTGGATTCCGCGCCATACAGCAGTGATGAATATACATAACATTTGACAATTCTAATTTTTAGGAGTTATTAATATTTGAATAACGAAGACACAAACAATAGATTGCACGATTTATTGCGTGGCATATTTCGCTGCATCTTGTCAGGTACATACTGCAAAAATCACACAACTTACGTGAATTAATTAGATAAATCCTTCAAACTGAAATATACACATGTTCGCACAGTAGTGTCGATTGTCTACCAAGGTAATTTTAAACTGACTAACATGTCTTTCTGCTTACACAAGGACGGCTTACGAAGGTTGATTAGTATAGCTTCAGCAAACTTTAACAATCGACTACTTTGTGTGTTGAACAACACACGGAAGGAACTGTCTCTTTCAACCACGTGACCACTCTCGAGCACATGTCTCTCGACCGATGAAGCCAGACTTTTCCTGTGGGTCGGCCTGCCTAGGCTACCATCTTCTGTGTGTAGTATCTTGTCCAACCAATTTGGAATATGTTCCAAAACCATGCAATGTAACTGTCGCTCAGTTCTGCCTATGTAGATGGCCTCGCATCTGCATGTAAATTGGTAAATACAATTTGATTTGGCGTACAAAACTACAGGTTCTTTTACTGCTGGGACTGGGATCGGTGTGTTTCTGTACCTGATGACTAGAGCTGCAGCATAGAATGTTTGCTCGACTGCTGTGGTGAGCCGGTCCCGCAGACGTTGCATTACGTCATCTCCTCGGAAGGTTAGCTGGATGAATACTTTGAGTTTAGGGACTGTAGTTACTTCTGATTTCGGTTTGGGCTGTTGGCAGTGGCGCTTTATAAATCCTGTGGAGTACCCATTCAGGTTTAAGGCATTCTTCAGAGTTTTAAATTCCTCTGTCAGTGTGTCCTGGGTGCATATCTTCCTAGCACGGTCAAACAGGGTCCGTACTAAGCCCCGTTTGTACTGGACAGGTGCGAAGCTCTGAAAATTTAAGTATTGGCCAGTCCAATTTTCTTTGCGGTACACCGATCTTTGAATTGTGCACTCTGCTCTACATCTCATTAGGATATCTAGAAACGGCAATGCTTCGTTGTGTTCGTGTTCCATAGATAGAGAGATGTTTTATGTGTCTCGTTCATTGTGGCCTGGAACGACGTTGCTTGTAGCTCGTCTGTGGTGATAATTAGTATATCGTCCACGTAACGACGGTAAAAGGCCAAGTTATTGATTTCTGAGGATCTCTTTTCTTCTAAGTGTGCCATGAAGATGTCCGCTAGAATAGGTCCAAGTGGGCTCCCCATGGCCACTCCGTCAATTTGGCGATATGACTTGTTTAGAAAGTTGAATTATATGTTGGCGGTACATAATTTTAATAGCCTCTCTAGAATAGCTGATGGTATGCCTAGTTTTAGTTGTTTGTCTCTAATGCGTTCGCTTATTATATTCACGGTCTCATCTAATGGAACGTTGCTGAATAAAGAGGCAATATCCATGCATGCCATGTGTTTGTTGTTTATGTCCATAGTATCCAATAATTCCACCAGTTCGAATGTATCCCTGAGTGTTCTTGGATCGAAGAACTGTCGTACTGGCTTTAAAATTTCAGCTAGCCATCTCGCCATTCGGTGTTGTGCCGAGTTAACCATGGAAAGGATCGGTCTTAGTGGGATGCCGGGCTTGTGAAGCTTGGGTAGACCGTACATCTGAGGTGTTTGGGAGCCACGCGGTGTGAGCGTTTTTGCAGTGGCCTCACTGATGAGTCCTGCATTCACAACTGACTGGCTTTCTTTCCTCATTTTTGCATCCAGGTCCTCCGACTTGTTGACTGTTTGCTCTACTCTGAATTTAGATGCGTCTGATAATATATCATCCATTTTTCTCTGGTAATCTGATATGTCCATCAGTACTGCACCACTCCCTTTGTCAGGTTTCAATATTGCAAGGGTTTTGTTGGCCTTTAACGCTTTAAAGGCAGTAAGGTGTTCGTTGGTCAGCGGACATGTCTGTTTAGAGGGGGTTGTGCGATACTGGTGTTCTAAATCTACCAGTTTGGCCTTCAGCCACCCGACTGACTCAGCAGAAGTAGGTGATAACTTGGAGACATGATCGTACCCATCGAGAATGGGTACTCCACAGGATTTATAAAGCGCCACTGCCAACAGCCCAAACCGAAATCAGAAGTAACTACAGTCCCTAAACTCAAAGTATTCATCCAGCTAACCTTCCGAGGAGATGACGTAATGCAACGTCTGCGGGACCGGCTCACCACAGCAGTCGAGCGAACATTCTGTGCTGCAGCTCTAGTCATCAGGTACAGAAACACACCGATCCCAGTCCCAGCAGTTAAAGAACCTGTAGCTTTGTACGCCAAATCAAATTGTATTTACCAATTTACATGCAGATGCGAGGCCATCTACATAGGCAGAACTAAGCGACAGTTACATTGCATGGTTTCGGAACATATTCCAAATTGGTTGGACAAGATACTACACACAGAAGATGGTAGCCTAGGCAGGCCGACACACCGGAAAAGTCTGGCTTCATCGGTCGGGATACACGTGCTCGAGAGTGGTCACGTGGTTGAAAGAGACAGTTCCTTCCGTGTGTTGTTCAAAGTTCATTCAAAGTAGTCGATTGTTAAAGTTTGCTGAAGCTATACTAATCAACCTTCGTAAGCCGTCCTTGTGTAAGCAGAAAGACATGTTAGTCTGTTTAAAATTACCGTGGTAGACAATCGACATTACTGTGCGAACATGTGTATATTTCAGTTTGAAGGATTTATCTAATTAATTCACGTAAGTTATGTGATTTCTGCAGTATCTACCTGACGAAATGCAGCGAAATATGTCAGGCAATAAATCGTGCAATCTATTGTTTGTGTCTTCGTTATTCAAATTCATCACGGGAAAACATTGTTTTGAAGTTATTAATATCTGTAGAATTTTTATACTGATTGCATACTGTTGAGAGAATTTTGGCCACTCCTATTCTATGTCTGAATTCTGCTGCACCTCAGCCATCATCTGTTATTACATGTTCAAGAAAGGAGAAACGTGTTAATTGCTCTAGTATCTCCCCTTTAATGTGATGTTCATTAATGACCTTTCATTTCCAATGCTAATTATCATAGTTTTAGTCTTTTGGTATATTAATGTCTAAGCCAAATTCTACACTGTGCCTGTTTACCTGTTCCACTAGGGCATGCAACTCGTGCTCGCTTTCTGCTAGTAAAATTATCTATCTGGCATGTGCTACTAGATGCATATCCAGATATTCAGCCTGCAGAGGTGGAGCTGGATGTCAACTATGAGAAATCATGTAAAGAAGAACTTAGAAAAGCTATTAAATCCGTAAACGATGAAAAAGCTGCTTGCCAAGATGGTGTCAGATTAAAAGCTATTGAGGTCAATTTAAATACCTCACAGGAATTACCGAACAATTTATTTAACAATCTGAGATGTTGAAGAATTACCATTAGACCATAAGCAAGGACATCGAGTAAAGTTGCAAACAAAATCAAGGGGTGGGAGGGGGAGGAGGGGGGGCCTGCAGTAATGACACAATTATCGGAGGAATAATGTTATTGTCAGTTCCGGGGAAAATAGTTCTCGTGCGCAGGATCATTCTAAGAGGATTAAAAGATTCCATTGACAAGCAACTAAAGAGTGAAGTCTCCAGCAATAGAGATCCTACATTGACCAGACAGTCAAATTGTGTATCGTAATAGATCAAAACATTGAAATAAATTCACGAAGAAGATGTGACCTGAGTTAAAAGAGGGCCTACTCTCCATAGGAAAATAAATGGAAGGGGAGGAAGAAGTAACGAATATATTATATTTTTGCAGATTTTGTGAGACGTGAAATGTGAATGTTCTCAACAAAACAAAAATCATTTTGCAGCATCATATTTATGACTTTGATTTGTGGTGGGGGGGGGGGGGGGGGGGAACGATGAGAAAGAACACTTATCACCTCATTATCAAAATGCACCAACCTTACTTACTGGTAAATATGTCCCAGTCCATATCCCTAACGTTGTGTACAGCCAGCCACTTGGCTAATATTTATGTTATCCTTTATTTTAACAGTTTATGATATTACTAATCGATGTACCAGTTGAAACATGTGCTTCAAAACACGTCGCACTAGCAGCAAACACGTGATGGCGTTAACAGAACGTCTTCTGAAGACCTTGGTTATGGTGGTTGCCTACGTGGCCCTTATCTACTTATTCTCAGACTTCATAATGTTCTGCTTGACCCTCTACATCGAGGTTAAGGTGGATGCCAACATTACAACCGACATTATTGATGTAGTTCCGGCCATTATCCTACGCGTTAGTGTCATCAACTTAGCGCAGAAATTGACTTGTCTGTACGTTTCTCTATATGTGAGGAACATAGACAATTGGTGAGTGAATATATTCTTTGTGAACGCTTGAATGTAACTTAAATATACTTGTGTGCTTATAATCCTTGTGGCGTGGTGTTGGTCGTCACGTGTTCACAGTCTCCTGTCTCTTTTATTTCCAAAACAGATATATCCCATGTAGCACAACGTCAAGCAGCCTAGAATCTTCTTTCTGGGTCTTCACCTGTCTTTTCCACAGTGAACTTTCTTGCTGTCTTATTTTCCGGCTCAACTCTTCTCCTGAAATGTATAAAGAATGCTTTAAACCCTCTGTCCCTGGCTCCGAAGGTTATGGGTTCGTTTGTGGATTTCGTCATTCCGTTCACGAGTGCAACTTTCTCAGGTTGTCGATGGAGCTATGGAGTCGGTGCTCTATGTGATCCTTCGACAGACAGCTCTGTCGAAAGAGGCCAAGTTATATGGGATAAAACCCGGCACAAGGAAATCGACCGTATGTGAGCCGGCCGCTCAGAAAGCAATGGCAAACTACTGAGCGTAATCTTGCCTAGTACATCAAAAGCAGCTGAAAAATGCTGATGTTGACTGCAACGTCCTGTAAGGAATATGCAACAACAACAACAACAACAAAAATAACACAAAGCCCGGGCTTAGTTTAGAGACCATGTAATGCACATGCAACATGATCCCTCTCTAGGCCTGCCTTGTTTACTCCAGAGGAAAGGTAACACCAATACGTTTGGAACAAACTGCAGAAGATGCCGGATCAGCAAAGCAACACTCTAACAGTCCGCCTATCGGAGCTTCCATCCTAGACCAGTTGCCGACCAAGGCTTAGGGCCTGGTCTGCTCTGCCATGACATTTAGTATTTTGCTAGCATTTCCTCGCACCATTAAGGATATGGTAAATAGATTGTCGTGAAGGATATGCCGCGGCAGGTTATGATATCGGCAGTGGCGTCACTGGGGTTAGTGTCACCCAGTGCGGTAAACTCTTGGTGTCACCCCTCTAGACTTTCACCATGGTCTTCTTCCGAGTGTTCCTGTACTATATATAATCGCATATAGTAATGTTTGTAAAATAAGTCAAAAAGTTAATAAGGACATAAGAAAGAAAACAAATTGAACAATATAACTTCAATACTTCAGGTAAAACATAAATAAAGAACTTCGACAAACTCGGACAAAGTTAAATTTTTGTTATTTAACATTAAAATTTCTGTTATTTAAAATTAAAAGTTTCCCATCCTGGTCTTCAAAGCTGCAAACCTGTCAATCACATCATCAAAATCAATATCTTTCACCATATCACTTTCAATTGATAATATAGCCAGATCAGAAAGTCTTATTCATTTAAGCACCAGACGCTCTGCATGATGGCACCCTGTGCCTGCTCATGTATTTAACAATGAACGGTTATGAAACCCGACTAGACAGATCTATGTATGCTTTGTCAAATTTGCAATTTTTTTTATTTTGGTGTCACCCCTTGATGGTGTCACCCGGTGCGGCCCGCACCCCCTCCCCCCGCACTCCCCTAGTGACGCCCCTGGATATCGGTACAGTTAACATGAATACACACTTGGCTTAAACTGTAACGACTTCAGTACTTCTCTATCACTCAGGAAATATAGACCAACGATTATCATTCAGATGGAGATGCATATTACTATGTTATGTGACACATCCACCACCCACCCACACATCCCCCAATCACTCCCACTTCTCAACCCAACCACACATAATCCACACACACATACATGCCCCCACCCATCCACCACATCCCTAGATCTACACATCTCGCCACCCACACACACCTCTCACCCACCACACATCCCATCCACCCACACCCCAAGCACACATACATTCCCCAACCCACACATCCCCCACCCACACACACCCACCCACCTACACACATCTCTCCACCCACTCACATATCATCTATCCGTCCCATTACCCACAACAATCACTCACCCACATATCCTCCTCCACCCACACACCTCCAACCACACAGCAAAACACACATTCCTCAGCCACACATCCCCCACGCATACACACATCTCCCCGTCAACTCACATATCCCGCACCTACCCACACACAAATTCCGACACCACCCACATATTCTCCCATCTCCCCCAGCACACTCACAGATCCCGAGCCCACCCCTACAAACATTCCCCACTATCTCCTAACCTACACACACTCACCCACCCTCATATCCTCTACCCATCCACACATCCTCTACCCACCCATCCCCCAACCAAACATCCCTTAACCACACACCCTTACTCATATACAATAACCCACCCACACATCCTCTACCCAACCACACATCCTCTACCCAACCACACATCCTCCACCCAACCATCCCCCAGCCACACATCCCTTATCCACACAGCCCTACCCACACACACACAGACACACACACACACACATCCCCACCCACGCACAATATCCCCACCCATACACACATCACTCACATCCATCCCACCCATCAACACATCCCCCATTCACAAACACACACCTCCCATACACGCACAACCCACACACACATCCCCACCCATACAATCATCCTCTCACACATTCCTAGAAACACGTACTTATCCCTCAATCACTAACACCCACACATCCCTCACCCACTCATCAACACATACATATCCTATCTACCCACCCTCACACACACACTCCAACCACCCATCTAAACACACATCCCCCACCCTCACACACATCCTTCACTCACCTGCACACCCAACCACACCCCCACCCACACACACATCCTCTATCCACTCCCAGCTCCCCTCCCACACAACACCACACTCACGCACATCCCAAAGACACATCTCTCACCCACACACACACATCTCCACACACATCTCCTACCCATCCACAATCCCCAAACTACAATCACTATCACTATCAACACATACATCCTTCATCCAGCCACACACAACCCCACCCAGCCAGACATATTCCCCACCCACACACACATTCCCAAATCCATCACCCACACCCACCCCTCCCCCACCCACACACATCCTCCACACACATCTCTCACCCACATACACACACACACTCCCCACCCATCCACCCAAACATCCAACTCCCATACACATCCCTCACCCACACACATATCCCCAAGCCCACAACCACCCTCACCTGCACACATCTCCCACCCACCACATATCCCTACACCCACATCTCCCCACCCACACATATATCCCCCACCAACCCCATAACCCACCATCAATCATCCACCCACATATCCTCCTCCATCAACTCACCCACAGCCATCTAGCCAAACACACATCCCCACCCACACACACATCTCCCCGCCAACCCATACATCCCGCACGTACCCACACACAAATTCCCCACACACCCACGCAATCCCACCCCGCCCACCCATACATCCTGAACCCACCCACACACATCACGAATCCACCCACACACACATCCCCCCATCCCCCAACCTACTATTATGATCTCAAACTCCGACACTTAACACACACATACAGTGACGATTGTCGTGAGCGTTGTCGCAAAATTGTAAAGAAAATGGAGAACAATTGTACATATACATTTTGTAACTTAAAAATTAGTGATGCAATTCAACTCTCTCTCTCTCTCTCTCTCTCTCTCTCTCTCTCTCTCTCTCTCTCTCTCTCTCTCTCTCTCTCTCTCTTCTCTGTTTCTTCTCTCTCTCTCTCTCTCTCTCTCTCTCTCTCTCTCTCTCTCTCTCTCGCTCACATGACAGTAATGTTATATTATACATGATAAAATCAAGTGTCATACATACAAAATGATAATGTAAAAGATGAAAATACACAAAAAATATGGAATGGCATATTACAGGTTGGGTAGCGGGGTAGGGGTATCCCCTATCAAAGCCTCCTTCCCTCCGCTAGCCTACGGGACACCCTTGGGCAAGGTGGAGTACCCGTTTAGCCCCCCGATCAGGGTTACGTGAAGCCATGGGTGCAGGTGGTGGATGAAGATGGGGGGCAGCCGACAGATAGTTGTAGGTTATGGTCTCCACCTTCACGACGGTAGGCAGAGGATCTCTTTTTTGAGGAGACAATGGCTACGGTCACTGACCAGTATGGTCACTGCTAGGAAGGAAAGCAATGGCAAACTACCTTCTTTACAGATGCCAAGAAAATCATGTTGTGTGAAATCATCGATAATCAGAGAAACGGCGTAAATGGGTGCTCCATAGGAGCAGCCTCGCCCGGTAGGGATAGTCATGCGCACCAGGTGACTCCAGACCGTCAACGGGCTACTAGGTGCAACAGATTAATATCATTGAAAGTGGCAACGTGGAATGTTAGAACAATGAATGCAGATGGAAAGTTGGAAAACATCAGAAAAGAAATGGAGAGAGAGAGGATTAGCGTATTGGGAATATCGGAAACGAGATGGAAAGGAGCAGGGATAAGGACAGGAGAGGATTGTAAGATTATTTACTCTGGGGGAGAAGCACAGCAAAGAGGTGTAGCCATTATATTAGATAAGCAAACATCAAATTCTGTCAAAGGATATCGGGCTGTGTCAGACAGAGTTCTATTAGTAAAATTAAACGGAAGACCTTTTAAAATAAATGTCATTCAAGTATATGCCCCAACAAGTGAATGCAGTGAAGAAAGCATAGAGGAATTTTATAATGACATGGAGTCTGCTTTGAAGAACTGCAAAAAATCAGAGATAAATATCATAATGGGTGATTTCAATGCAAAAATAGGACAGCAAGGCGATGGATGCAGTGTAGGCAACCATGGTTTGGGAGAGAGAAATGAAAGAGGATACAGACTTGTAGAATGGGCAAAAGAACAAGAAATGGTTGTAGGAAACACCTGGTTTAAACAGCATCCTAGAAGATTATGGACATGGAGGAGTCCAGACAGCAAGATTAAAAACCAGATAGATTACATCCTGATTAGCAAAATGTTTCGAAATGCGTTAACAGTCGTAAAAACAGTTCCAAATGCAGACTGTTACAGTGATCACAGATTAATTACAGGCACATTGAGGGTAAAGTTAAAGAAAGTCAAATATACAGCAGGAAACCCTAAATATGACTTGTGCAAATTGAAGACTGACAAAGAAATACAAGATAATTTTAACATAGAAGTAAAGAACAAATTTGATATATTGTCTGATCTAGAGATCCTATTTCAAGATGTAGATGATCAATGGGAAATGATGAAGAATTCAATCAGTTGTGCAGCAGAAAAAACTATTCCAAAAGTAAAGAAAGTGGGTCCGTAAGACATGGATGACTGAAGAAATTTTACAACTAATGGAAACAAGAAGACAGAACAAAAATAATCCTGCCAAATATAAAGAAATTCACAGAAAAGTGAGAACCTTATGTAAGGAGGCAAAAGAAACATGGCTTGAGAAAAATTGCAGAGAAATTGAAAAACAACACAACAGTAACAATGCGAAACTAATGCACAAAAGAATTCAGGAGCTTACTAATCAAAGAACACGTACATCAGCAGGCTGCCTAAAGACAAAAGATGGAAGAGTCATAATAGAAAAAGATCAAATCTTACATGAATGGTCAGATTACGTGAAAAACCTTTATGACGATAACAGAGACGAACAGTATGATGTTCAAAATAATAATGAAGGACCAGAAATTCTGAAGATGGAGATTCAGAATGCGCTTAACCATATGAAATCTGGCAAGACCCCCGGTTCAGACAGCGTCACAACAGAAATGATTAATGCTTTAGAAGAATATGGAATAGATAAAGTTACCAGTCTGCTTAATACAATATATGATACTGGAAATATACCTCAGGAGTTATGTAATTCTGTATTTATTGCAATCCCAAAGAAATCAGGAGCCTTGGAATGTGATCAACATCGAACAATTAGTATAATGAGTCACATCACGAAGATTTTGCTAAGAATTATCATGCAAAGAGTTAGGAGGAAAATACAACCTGAAATAGGAGAAGAACAATGTGGGTTTGTAGAAGGCAAGGGTACAGTAAATGCTGTGTATATACTGAGAACCATAATCGAACGTTCTATAGAAGTAAACAAAGACCTACACAAAGGCTTTTGATAAAGTGAGACATGTCAGCATGATAAGGATGCTTGAAGATCTACAAATTGATGGAAAAGATCTCAGACTTGTAAAAAACATATATTGGAAACAACAAGCTGCCATAAGAGTTGATAATGAAGTAAGCCAATATCAGCCTATTAAGAGAGGTGTGAGACAGGGATGTGTAATGTCTCCAGATCTGTTTTCCCTGTACAGTGAAAGTATTTTCAGAAATATTGAAGATATGGAAGGAATCAACATTGGGGGACGATGCATCAATAACATTAGATATGCAGATGATACAGTCTTGATTGCAGATAATGAACAGGACCTGCAAAATTTAGTAGATGCGATTGTTACACGCAGTGAACAACTAGGGCTAGAATTAGATTGTAAAAAGACACAGATTATAGTTGTCACTAGGAAGAACGAAATACCACAATGTAATATACAAGTAAATGGGAATATTCTTCAACAAGTGAATAGGTACAATTATCTCGGAACAGTAATAACATCTGATGGGAGATGCCTTGAAGAGATTAGAACAAGAGTCGCCATGGCAAAGGTAGCCTTTAGCAAGATGAAAAACATACTGACCAATAAAAAGATGTCAATTGAAACGAGAAAAAGAGTGTTGAGATGCTACATAGAACCTGTACTTTTATATGGATGTGAAGCGTGGACAATGAGCAGTCAGGCTGAAAAACATCTGATGGCTGTGGAGATGTGGTTTCTGAGGAAAATGCAAAGAATACCATGGACAGCCAGAAAGACCAATGAACAAGTCCTTCAAGAAACAAATGAAGATCGTAAATTGATTAGAGAAATTAGACGTAGACAGTCAATATTTTTTGGGCATGTTATGAGAAGAAATGGATTGGAGAACTTGGTGACAACTGGTAAGATCGAAGGGAACAGACCAAGGGGAAGACCTAGAAGCAAGTACCTGGATGGCTTGGCCTTGTGGCATGGTCGAGACAGAAACTCGGAGCTGATCCACGACTCTGGTGATCGAGAGAGATGGCAGAACATGACCGCCCACGCTTACCGGCATGGCACATGATGGATGGATGGATATTACAGGACATGCGTGCACTCAACTCTCTCTCTCTCTCTCTCTCTCTCTCTCTCTCTCTCTCTCTCTCTCTCTCTCTCTTTCTCTCACTCATACTCCCTAATTGTCTCACCCACTCTGCAGTGATGTACATGTGTTCATGTTATAAGTTATAACATCAATTGGCATTCAAAATGGTAGTATGAACATGAGAATACACAAAATATATGGAATAGCATGTTACATCATATGCGTGCGCTTAAATCTCTCTGTCTCTCTCTCTCTCTTTCTCTGTCTCTCTCTTTCTCTCATCTCACCAACACACACCCATAGACAATCACAAACAATGCGCGCACACATATACACACATTAACAGATCCATTCTTTCACTGTCTCTCTCTCGTTTGCTCTCTCTCTCTCTCTCTCTCTCTCTCTCTCTCTCTCTCTCTCTCTCTCACACACACACACACACTCACTCGCATTTACTATTTCACCCATTAAGTCACTCTCTCCATCTTTCATTTACTCAATATCACACTATTTCACTCTCACTCACACACAGACAGACACACACCCTCTCGCTATCAAATACACACTCCCTCGCATACACACGAAAGCATATACACATACATACACGAGCATACACACAATATACACACGGAAATACACACATATCCCCTCGCACACATACACACACCCACACATATACACACATGCTTACACACACACACACACACACACACAAATACACACTCCCTCGCATACACTGCATGCACGTACACATATACACAAACATGCACATACATACATGAACACACACACACACACACACACGCTCATACACACATACTCACAAATTCTCCCCCTCACTCACTAACTCTCCCTTACTCACTCACTCACCCGGCGGCTCTCTAACTCACACTCACTCACTCACTTTCTCACTCTCTCACACAGACAGGTATACGCACAACACAACCTCTCTCTCACACTAACTCATTCTCTCAATCAATCTCTCACACATACGTGTACACAGACATTCACTTACTCTTTCACCCTTGCAGGCACACGCACATACACACTCTCTCACTTTCTCTGTCTCATACTCACTCTCTCACTCACACTCTTTCTCATTCACCCTCTCACCCACTCTCTCACTCACACAGTGTAAAATGATAGTGAAAAAATGATACCAGTAGGTGACTTATGGAGGCATATAGTCGGTATGAAGTAAGTATTGAAAGAGTTTTCGGTTGAATGTGTAGGGACTCATTGGCGTTTTCAGATATGGTGGAAGGCTATTCCACAAGAGCCAGACATAGGCAGACAGGACAGGCAGGCAGGCAGCCTGCCAGATAGGTAGACATGTAGGTGGTTAGATATATCTGTAGATGATTCTATGTATGGACGTAAGGGCATCAGAAAGAATTGGTTTGACCAAAGATCGAGAAGAGAAACACTGATATAAATTCTAAAGGCTTGCAGGATTAATTACTATATGAAAAAGTAGCCTTATATATAAAAAATATAACACTGCTTCTTAAGATGTTGAATGCAACATTATCATCGCTGCGTTTCTTGTTATATCAATACATACAACGATAAGTAACTATTGTGAACGTGGAATACGGAGAGACATCGTCGACTAAGTAAATCTGCAATAGATTTGACGATGATAACGAACAAAGTAATTATCCCAACCTGTATGTCGTTGTTATCGATTTAACAAACTGCATTTTCGCACTGTAGCTTGGAAACGTCCTCTAAAAGTACTGGAGAGTTTTGGTCAGAGACCATAACTTTATGAAGGGAAAATCCCAACTGCACCTCCACGCGGTATAGGATGGAAACACACTACGGTGTGGCTAACACAGCTCTGGGGACCGAGTATCCACTGGAATAAGTGGACACCTCTGCAGCTGAGCAGAGCAGGGCACTCACTTGTCCTTGCAGTCGGAAATGGCTGTCAAAAGCAGAGGTAAAAGACCACCATGTGAATGTGGAAGGCAAAGGGAAACCACCACATTATCTTCCTAAGACTTCATGACAAAACATATATCAAAGTTAGTGAAGGACGTTAATGGCTGTCTTAGGGCATCCTCGTCCGGTAGGGACAGTCATGAGCCACAGGTGACACCAGACCGTCATCCAGCTACTGATGGCAAAATCATAACTAAAATAAATAAATTTAGAGTAGGAACATGGAATGTTAGGACAATAAATGAGCTAGGAAAGTGACCAATGTTCTAAGAGAGATGGATAGCATGAAAATGAATATACTAGGCGTTAGTGAGATGAGATGGAAGGGATCGGGCAAAATTATAGCTGACAATCACACAATAATTTATTCTGGAGGGGATACACATGAAAAAGGTGTAGGAATAATATTAGACGAAAAAACAGCCAAGTCAATTAATGGATACTGGTGTATTTCAGATGGAGTTATTATGGTAAAAATCAAAGGCAAACCAATAGACATAAATATTATACAAGTATATGCACCAACAACAAGCAGTAGTGATGAAGAAATACAACACTTTTACGACGAAATAGAAATGGCGATGGCTCAAATTGGATCACAAGAAATAAAGATAATACTTGGTGATTTTAATGCAAAAGTAGGAAAGGGAAAAATGGAGGATGTAGTGGGGAATTATGGTTTAGGTACAAGAAATGAAAGAGGGGAAAAGCTAATAGAATGGGCAAATATCAATGATATGATAATTGGAAACACATGGTTTAAACACCATAAAAGACGACTGTACACATGGATAAGCCCTGATAAGAAAATACGCAACCAAATTGACTACATACTAATTAATAAAAGATTAAGAAATGCTTTAGCTAATGTAAAGACAATGCCTGGTGCTGACTGTAATAGTGATCATGTACCACTATGTGGAGAAATAAAAGTAAGATTAAAGAGAGGGAAAAAATGGTTAAGAACATGAGACTTAATAAAGAGGTTCTAAAAATAGATAAAGAAATGCAAGAACAATACAGAGTGACTGTGAAAAATAGGTACAATGCAATAACTAAAATACAGAGTATAGATGAACAATGGGAAATGTTAAGGGACTCCATTCATCAAACTAGCAAAGAAGTATTACCGGAGAGAGGCAAAATAGCTAAGAAAAAATGGATGAATGAAGATATCTTAAACCTGATGGACAAAAGAAAACAGTATAAAAATGACAAACAAGAATACGCTAAGATAAATAAAGAAATAAAAGATAAATGTGGGAAAGCTAAAGAAAGTTGGTTAACCGAGCAATGCAAAAAAATTGAATTAAATTCCATTAAAGATACAAAAAATATGCACAGACAAATCAGTGAGCTTACAGGGAAAAAATAAGAATAAATACAAGGTGTTTGAAATCAAAAACAGGAAAGATAATATTAGAGGAAGATGCTATAATGAAGAGGTGGAATGAGTATATAAGAGAATTATATGAAGGAGAAAGGGCAGAATTAACAGAAGATAGTAACTTAGAAGGTCCACCTATTCTGAAAGAAGAAGTCGCTGACGCTATGAAACGTATGAAGAAAGGAAAAACAGCTGGGCCAGATGAAATCACAATAGAAGAATTAGAAGTATTGGGAGAATTTGGAGTAGATATATTAACCAAAATGTTGAATGATATTTACAGCAGTGGATATTTACCCAGTGATATGCTGAAAACTGTATTTATAGCTATACCAAAAAGACCAGGAGCAATTGATTGTGAAGATTTTCGTACAATTAACCTTATAAACCATATCACTAAGCTTCTACTCAGAATCATAATGAGAAGAATCAAAAAGAAAATAAAAATGGAAATTAGTGAAGAACAATATGGATTTGTGGAAGGAAAGGGCAGAAACAATGCAATTTATATATTGCGGACACTAATAGAAAGGTCAATAGAGAAACAGAGGGACATATATTTGTGCTTCATAGATTATACTAAGGCATTTGATAAAGTAAAACATGATGAACTGATTAAAATGTTGGAAGATATCAACACTTGATGGAAAAGATTTAAGAATAATAAAGAATATTTACTGGAACCAAGTAGCAGCAATTAAAATGGGAAATAAAGAGGGTAGTTACGAACAGATAAAGCTAGGAGTACGACAAGGGTGTGTCTTGTCACCAGATCTTTTCTCCCTGTATAGCGAAGTAATAATGAGAGAGATCAAAGAGATGCCAGGAATACTAGTTGGAGGTTATAATATAAATAATATACGCTATGCAGATGACACAGTATTGGTGGCGGATAATTCAACAGACCTACAACAATTATTAGACGTTGTAGTAACGGAGAGTGCAAGGAAAGGACTATCCTTGAATTTCAAGAAAACAGTAACAATGGTAATATCAAAGAAAATGGTGACACCAAAATGTGACATAGAAAATCCTCAAAAGGGAAAATCCTCAACCAAGTTGATAATTTTAGATACCTAGGGGCATTTATAACATCAGATGGAAGATGTACAACAGAGATTAGGAGCAGAATAGGGCAGGCAAAAGCTGCATTTCAGAAAATGAAGAGTATCTTATGCAATAAGTCACTGTCACTGAATGTAAGAAAGAGAGTGCTGAAATGCTATGTAGAACCAGTTTTTCTGTATGGCAGTGAATCTTGGAATGTAAATGAACAAATTAAGAAGAAATTAGAAGCAACAGAGATGTGGTTCCTGAGACGAATGTTGCGAATTCCTTGGACTGCCAGAGTAACTAACGACGACTGCCTGAAACAGGCTAATGAAACTAGAACATTATATACAACAATAAGACAGAGACAAACAGCTTTCCTCGGTCATGTGATGAGAAGAGAGGCATTGGAGAACATCGTAACAACTGGAAAGATCGAGGGGAAGAGAGGCAGAGGTAGACCAAGAGAAGTGATGCTGGATGGATTGAGACGGTGGCATGGAGGAATATCAGCAGCAGAGTTGATCCAGAAAACCAAAGACCGAGATCTATGGAGAGCCATGAACGCCTACGCCAGCCGGCACGGCACTTGATGATGATGATGATGATGAGCTTGGAAACAGAAAAGAACAAATGCATCCATACAACAAGATCTGAATATTGAAGAAGATTGATTACAAACGACGATAAAACAAAGAAAATTGAAATATTTTAGTAACTTGAAACGTTACGAACGTTTGGAAAGAACAATAATGGAGGGGTATATGCCCGGGAAGAGAGGAAGAGGAAGGCCAAAGAGAAGAGGAGTGCAGGATGTGGCAGTTTATCTCCAGATGGGTGTATCGGACGCGGGATATCTTGCTTACGATCGAGAAGTATTCCGGAAGATTGTTTTGGGTGCGAGGTTCTGCAAAGAACATGCTACTGAACGAATGAGTTTATATACTTTCAATTGTTCATCAGCTGTTACTTAGTACCATTTAAAGTGTTGCACTTAAATGTCCGTTTGCTGATGCTGCCAGTTGTTCCAGATGACGCTGTTATGTGACGTTATCTTTGTTTGACTTGTTTCAGGATGGATTTGATACGATTGCTGATTTGTATTCCGATTGTTGGAATCATTCTGATCTTCGGAGTCATCACGGCTATAATCTCGTTTATTTACTACGGCATCCTGGATGAGGCGGGTGTCAGGAAAGCCATAGCATAGTATGTGTGTGTTCTAGAATATTCCAGTAGGTTATGTGTTACAGAATTCTCAATAGTGGGTTGATGGATAAACCCTAACTTTAATATATAAGCGAGAGTGGTCAGCACATTAGAGATTGATTAATTTTTTTCACATGTCTTTATTGTATCATCATCATCATCATCATCATCATCATCATCATCATCATCATCATCATCATCATCATCATCATCATCATCATCATCATCATCATCATCATCATCATCATCATCATCATCATCATCATCATCACTCATCATCATCACTACCATCATCATCATCGTCGTCGTCTTCGTCGTCGTCGTCGTCGTCGTCGTCGCCGCCGCCGCCCTCGTCACCACCGCCGCCGCCGCCACCACCACTACCACCACCGCCACCACCACCACCACCACCACCACCACCACCACCACCACCACCACCACCACCACCACCACCATCTTGGACTTTCGCCATCAGGCTTCCTGGGGAGAAATAATTGGCAATCCAGCGCCCGATGGGTAGCACCTGATAGTGTTATTCCATGTGATTGTACAATGTATTTCGTGTCGTCAACCAATAATCTTCTCGGGTGCCATCTTGCTATCGCGCAGATCTTCTTTGATGTAGGGTCAGTACTGGTAGTTGATTGTGTTGCATTCTAACGAGATGGCGAAACCATTTTATCTTCTGTCTTTCAATAAATATGGCACGAGCTATTGATCCTACTGTCTGTCTGATAACAAGCTTTCTTATTCGGTCTCGAATAGTTAAGTTAGCAGTTCTCATCAATCATCTCATATCAAAGGTGTTGATTTTGCTTAAGTATAATTTGGATAATGTCCAAGTTAGACATTGGTAGCATAAGACTGGTGTGAGTATGCTATTTAAGTTTTGTTGTACAGAATGCCACAACAACAGAAATGAGATTCCTAAGAAGAATACTCAACGTATCAAGAAGAGATAAGATCAGAAATGAAGAAATCAGGACTAAAGTGAGGGTTATAGCAGCACTAGATTTTATTAGAAAGCAGCATAAGCATCATGTTGTTTCTTTTTTCTATCTTCGTCCTTCTTATTTTATCTTTCAGTGTCCTCCTCCCTGCCTCCTTCCTCTGCTAATACTGCAGCTAGTTTTCATCTATCGATTCTCGACATTCTCCTCCTGCCTCTCCTCTACATACTCCGACTCATTTTTGTTGTTGTTGATGGTGTTGCTATTATGTTTCTTCGCAATTTTCCTTCTCACCTTCCCCTACAGGTTAAATGTAGACATGTTTTCAATGCCTGATATGAGGCTGGCTAATATTTGGCCTGCCGTCTTTACTGTATCTCTGTTGAATAATTTCATTGACTTCATATTACAGTCCATGCCATGTGGCGTATGTCATCATGTCATTTCACAACTTTCTGACCCGTGTACTGCCAATAGTTTCTAATACTGGTGTTCTTCCATGGTTGATGCTGAACTGTACAGTGTATTCTCTCTTTGTCTCTCCCTGCTTCCCCCCCCCCCCCATCCCAACTCCGGCATGTGACGACATACTCCATCTTTTCCCTTCTCATCACATGTTGCCCGTTCGTCTGGTGAGTTTAATTTGTTCTCTTTGTGAGTTAACTTCTTTCAAAATATCTTCATTGGTCTTTCTATCCAACTACAGTGTGTTCATCATCCTTCAATAAAATCATATCTCCGCAACTTCCGGATAATTTCTCATTTATCTGTTAATTTGCCATGATTCACTTTCGTATATCAGGATTGGCTCAACATTGGATTATGAACTTTTCTCCTCACCTCGATACACAGAGATACATTGCTGAGAGTAATCGTGATTTTGTGAAATGCTGCACTTGCTTGGCCTACTATACATTTAACTTCCAGAACACACCTTCCACATGCTGTTATCAAAGTAAACAAAGTCAATTTTCCTTTGTAATAACCATTACTTCTGTTATTCAGACTAAGTGCTTTTTGTTGACTTTCTGCTGCATTCTGCTTTCTGCTGTCTGTCTGTCTGTCTGTCTGTCTGTCTGTCTGTCTGTCTGTCTGTCTGTCTGTCTGTCTGTCTGTCTGTCTGTCTGTCTGTCTGCTAGCATTTCCTCGCACCATTAAGGATATGGTAAATAGATTGTCGTGAAGGATATGCCGCGGCAGGTTATGATATCGGTACAGTTAACATGAATTCACACTTGGCTTAAACTGTAACGACTTCAGTACTTCTCTACCACTCAGGAAATATAGACCAACGATTGTCATTCAGAGGGAGATAGACAAATAACAGACAGACATACAGACACACACACACACACACACACACACACACAGAGCCAGACATAGGCAGACAGGACAGGCAGGCAGCCTGCCAGGTAAGTAGACATGTAGGTGGTTAGGTATATCTGTAGATGATTCCATGTATGGGTGTAAGGGCATCACAAAGAATTGGTTTGACCAAAGATCGAGAAGAGAAACACTGATATAAATTTCAAAGCCTTGCAGGATTAATTACAATATGAAAAAGTAGCCTTATATACACAAAATATAACACTGCTTCTTAAGATGTTGAATGCAACATTATCATAGCTGCGTTTCTTGTTATATCAATACATACATCGATAAGTAACTATTGTGAACGTGGAATACGGAGAGACATCGTCGACTAAGTAAATCTGCAATAGATTTGACGATGATAACGAACAAAGTAAATTTTGCCAACCTGTATGTCGTTGTTATCGATTTAACAAACTGCATTTTTGCTCTGTAGCTTGGAAATAGGAAAGAACAAATGCATCCATACAACAAGATCTGAATATTGTAGAAGGTTGACTACAAACAACGATAAAACAAAGAAAATTGAAATAGTTTAGTAACTTGAAACGTTACGAACGTTTGTAAAGAACAATAATGGAGGGGTATATGCCCGGGAAGAGAGGAAGAGGAAGGCCAAAGAGAAGAGGAGTGCAGGATGTGGCAGTTTATCTCCAGATGGGTGTATCGGATGCGGGATATCTTGCTTATGATCGAGAAGTATTCCGGAAGATTGTTTTGGGTGCGAGGTTCTGCAAAGGACATGCTACTGAATGAATGAGTTTATATACTTTCAATTGTTCATCAGCTGTTACTTAGTATCATTTAAAGTGTTACACTTAAATGTCCGTTTGCTGATGCTGCCAGGTGTTCCAGATGACACTGTTATGTGACGTTATCTTTGTTTGACTTGTTCCAGGGAGAGTTTGCTTCGATTGCTGTATCGTGTTATGATTGTTGGAATCATTCTGATCTTATTCGGAGTCTTCACGGCTATAGCCTCGTTTGTTTGCATCAGCATCCTGGATGATGAGTTTGAGGCTGGTCTCAAGAAAGCCATGGCATAGTATGTGCGTATTCTAGAATATTCCAGTAGGTTATGTGTTACATAATTCTCAATAGTGGGTTGATGGATAAACCCTAACTTTGATATATAAGCGGGAATGTTTTTCACATGTCTTTATTGTATCATCATCATCATCATCACCATCTTCGACTTTCGCCATCAGGCGTCCTGGGGAGAAATAATTGGCAATCCAGCGCCCAATGGGTAGCACCTGATAGTGTTTTTTCATGTGATTGTACAATGTCTTTCGTGTCGTCAGTCAATATTCTACTCGGGTGCCATCTTGCTATCGTGCAGATCTTCTTTGATGTAGGGTCAGAACTGGTAGTTGATGGTGTTGCATTCTAACGAGATGGCGAAACCATTTTATCTTCTGTCTTTCAATAAATATGGCACGAGCTATTGATCCTACTGTCTGTCTGATAACAAGCTTTCTTATTTGGTCTCGGATAGTTAAGTTAGCAGTTATCATCAAGCATCTCATCTCAAAGGCGTTGATTTTGCGTAAGTATAATTAGGATAATGTCCAAGTTAGACATTGGTAGCATAAGACTGGTGTGAGTATGCTATTTATTTTTTGTTGTACAGAATGTCACAACAACAGAAATGAGATTCCTAAGAAGAATACTCAACGTATCAAGAAGAGATAAGATCAGAAATGAAGAAATCAGGACTAAAGTTAGGGTTATAGCAGCACTAGATTTTATTAGAAAGCAACAAGTCAAATGGTTTGGCCATGCAAGTAGGTTACCAGTCAACAGCATAACCTAACAAGCAATGATGTACATACCAGTTTGGAACAGAGGAAGAGGCCGACCACGTAAACATTGGACGCAGGGAATAGCAGAGTCCATAGGAATACCTCGATACCGCAAGGTACAAGAGGAACATGATGAGATGAGATGAGAATGTATTATTTTTGTTTTATAAAAAGCACAAATAAAGCCAACTCGTTGTTTTTATGTGATCTCAGTTGTTTACAATCTTTTAAACATCATCAGCATCAGAGTCATGCTGTTTCTTTTTTCTATCCTTCGTCCTTCTTCTTATTTTATCTTTCAGTGTCCTCCTCCCTGCCTCCTTCCTCTGCTAATACTGCAGCTAGTTTTCATCTACCGATTCTCGACATTCTCCTCCTGCCTCTCCTCTACATACTCCGACTCATTTTTGTTGTTGTTGATGGTGTTGCTATTATGTTTCTTCACAATTTTCCTTCTCAGCTTCCCCTACAGGTTAAATGTAGACATGTTTTTCAAAGCCTGATATGAGGCTGGCTAATATTTGGCCTGCCGTCTTTACTGTATCTCTGTTGAATAATTTCATTGACTTCATATTACAGTCCATGCCATGTGGCGTTGGTCATAATGTCTTTCCACAACTTTCTGACCCGTGTACTGCCAATAGTTTCTAATACTGGTGTTCTTCCATGGTTGATGCTGAACTGTACAGTGTATTCTCTCTTTGTCTCTCCCTGCCTCCCCCCCCCCCCCAACTCTGGTATGTGACGACATACTCCATCTTTTCCCTTCTCATCACATGTTGCCTGTTCGTCTGGTGAGTTTGTTCTCTTTGTGAGTTAACTTCTTTCAAAATATCTTCATTGGTCTTTCTATCCAACTACAGTGTATTCATCATCCTTCAATAAAATCATATCTCCGCAACTTCCGGATAATTTCTCATTTATCTGTTAATTTGCCTTGATTCACTTTCGTATATCAGGATTGGCTCAACATTGGATTATGAACTTTTCTCCTCACCTCGATACACAGAGATACATTGCTGAGAGTAATCGTGATTTTGTGAAATGCTGCACTTGCTTGGCCTACTATACATTTAACTTCCAGAACAAAACTTCCACATGCTGTTATCAAAGTAAACAAAGTCAATTTTCCTTTGTAATAACCATTACTTCTGTTATTCAGACTAAGTGCTTTTTGTTGACTTTCTGCTGCATTCTGCTTTCTGCTGTCTGTCTGTCTGTCTGTCTGTATTTCTATCATTTCTTATAACTGTATTTCATTTTTAGCGACCAGCACTATTTCATCAGCAAGTTGTTAACATTATGCCCACCAATTGATATATCTGGCATGTCTTGCACGAATCTATTTTGTCACTGTAAAAATTAAACAGATCTGTCATTATTAAACAGATTAAACAGATTTTATCATTTCTTATAACTGTATTTCATTTTTAGCGACCAGCACTATTTCATCAGCAAGTTGTTAACATTATGCCCACCATTTGATATATCTGGCATGTCTTGCACGAATCTATTTTGTCACTGTAAATATTAAACAGATCTGGTGATAGTACAAAACCTTGTCTAACACGTTGTTTGTTGTGTTGAAAAGCTTCTAATTGGTTGTCAGTTATTCATTCATTCATTCAGTAGCATGTCCTTTAGAGAACCTCGCTCCCATAACAACCTTCCGGAAAACTTCTCGATCACAAGCAAGATGTCCCGCGTCTGATACACCCATCTGGAGATCATCTGCCACATCCTGCACCCATCTTCTCTTTGGCCTTCCTCTTCCTCTCTTCCCAGGCATATACCCTTCCATTATTGTTCTCTCCAAACTTTCGTGACGTTTCAAGTGACCTAAATAGTTCAATTTCCTTTGGTTATAGCGTCTTTAATAGCGAACCTTCTTCAATATTCAACTCTTGAAGTATGGATGCATTTGTTCTTTTCTTTACCCAAGATATTCTTAGAACTCGTCTATAATATTTATTGTCAGTTATTAAGACTGCGATATGTTGCCAATACATATGTTGTATTATTTTTTTCAGATCTATACGATCATAGAATACAATTATCAGCATTCCAATAATGTTTCAAGTTATATATATATATATATATATATATATATATATATATATATATATATATATATATATATATATATATATATATATATATATATATATATATATATATACACACTAGCTGACCCAGGCCGGCTTCGCCCAGGCCCTGGCGGGGATCTATCTGTCTGTCTGTCGGTCGGTCGGTCGGTCGGTCGGTCGGTATTGCCTGAACCCCCATATTATAACACTACTATAACATTAAATTGTTATAATTAAATAAGTGGAATATATAAAAATTATCCTTATTTAAAATGAGTAAATCTTGCAACATTTGTTTTATCAATAAACCTCTTCATTTCTTTGTTAAAGAAAAAAAAATGTCTTTATGTGTAGTGTATTTTTATTTGAACTAAATAATAATATAATAATAATATGAAATAATAATAATTGGGAACTCCACCAAACACAATCGGAATTTCCCGAAATGATTTTGTTTACATGTTGCTATGTGTAACTAAGGAGAAGTCTTTAAGGACCGCTGTTAATGATATTTTGAAGAATAAATGTGCGAGGTGTGTTTTATTTTTATCCCATGGTAAAATTATATGCAAGTAGCTGCATAATTGATTGGTTGAAGAGAGCTATTCAATGTAATTTTGTGTGCGTCAGAGTGTGAAAGGAATGTTTCTACTATTTACTTTGTGTGTGTGTGTGTGTGTGTGTGTGTGTGTTTGGTTTCGTTTATTAAATTATTAAATAACAGTATTTTACATCTTATAACATTTTTTGTTTGTTTGTTTGTTACCATATTATTTAATAGATTTAATTCATCTGCATAATAATAAAATTGTTAATATGTATCAGTGTTTTTTTTTTTTTGTTTGCTAGAAATCTATATTGTAGGATTATTTATATACAAAATCAGCGGTTCTAAAATTATTCATTTTAAAAATGAGTATTGAAGAATTCTCATGGAATGAAAACACATCAAACAGAAATAATAATTATCTACTACCTAGAAGTATAAGGGGGCTCATTGTTGGTAAATCAGGTTGTGGAAAAACTAATTTACTTTTAAATCTACTTCTAGAAGATTTCTTAGATTATGATAATCTTCAAGTCTTTGGAAAATCTCCTTTTCAGCCAGAATATAAAATAATTAAAACAGGATTTGAACAAAGATTACCGAAAGAAATTTTACATCAATTATTTAAAAATAAAGAATATATAATTGGTAAAGGTGTATCACCACATCAATTATTGCAAGAAGCAGGTAAACTATCTTCTTACCAATGTTCCTCCAAAACACCAATAAAATGTTGTTTTTATGAAAATGCTAACGATGTTCCTGACCCAAAAGATCTCAAATCCACATATAAAAATCTTATGATATTTGATGATCTTTTATTAGAAAAACAGAATAAATGTGAAGATTATTATGTCAGAGGCAGACACAGCAATGTAGATTGTTTTTATTTGGCTCAAAATTATTTCAAACTACCAAGGCAAACTATCAGAGAAAATACAAATTTCATATGTTTATTCAAACAGGATGCAAAAAATTTAAATCATATTTACAACGATCATGGAAGTACTGATATGCCAATAGAAGAGTTTAAGAAATTGTAAGAAATTACAGATCAAAATAATGATACTTTAAATTTAAGAGGGGAAACTATAACGATTAGGTTTTCATTTAAGAGAGATCTAATTTTCACTCTTAAAAAATGGCTTACCAAGAAGTAAAAGTAAATATTACCGACAATCAAAAAGATAAAATACAAAAAGCTTTGAAAGATAAAACACCGGTTACTATTAGAATTACAGAAATAGGTAATGATGTATTAGCATTAACACAAAGACAAATAAACAAGTTAGAAAAATCATTCGCTCAAAATAAGGGAGCTGATATTACTCTGAGTAGCAAACAAATTAAATATAATATGAAGATTGAAGGAGGATTTCTTCCCGCACTGGCTGCTATGGTATTACCTTTATTAAGAACAGCTGTTCCTGCTATAGCAAAATTATTAGGTATTGGTGCATTAACAGGATTAGCTTCAAGTGGGGTTCAAAAATTAATAGGGAACGGACTTCGTCCTACCATAGGGAATGGTTTGTATTTAAGCAGAGGAGGATGTGTTTGTAAAATTGAATCTGATGGAAAAGATCTTTATTTACCGCATATAAAAGGAAGTGGATTAGAATCTTATGGTGATGGTTTATATTTAGCAAGAGAAGGAAAAATGTATGATGGTAGTGGATTTCTAGGTGACTTAGTTAAAAATATACCATTACTTAATGTTTTATTTTAATCTATTAAAAATGGAGAAAAGAATTTATCCACCAATTCCAACAGCACCACCAGAAAATACAATAGAAGCTAACAGTTATAGAATACAAAAAATATTAGATATACAAAACGGTTTTGAAAAAAATAAAGAAGATAGAAGAAAGACATTAAAAAAATATACAAAAGTATTATCTGCTACAAATGCTACTGATACAATTTTAACCACTGCTTCAATAGGTCTTGGTGTTACAGGAGTTGGATTATTAACAACAATTGTTGCTGCTCCAATAGTTTTAGGAATGGAAATTGCTGCATTAGGATTAGGAAGCAGGAAGTATTATTAATAAAATTTATAAATAAAAAATTACAACAGAAAGCTGATAAACATAGACAGATTTTAATTTTATCAGAATCAAAACTTAATACAATTCATAATCATATTTCTAAATCACTTGAAGATGGAAAAATATCTGAAGAAGAATTTAAACTAATTTTAGAAGAAGAACTAAATTTAGAGATATGAAAGAAGCAATAAAACATCATGATCGCATAACTACAGCGAAAAATCTTGAGAATCATACAAATGAAAAACAAGATGTAATAAATAAACTAAATTTTTTTTAGAAGAACCAAAAAAATAAAATTAAGTATAAAATTAAAATTAAAATTAGTTATTAAAAATGTTCTTAAATATTACAGATCCTATAAAAAGAGAACAAATGTTTAATGAGTATTTAGAAACAAAAAGAAATATTCAATTGAATAATATTAGTGAAAGACTTGGAGATATTGAAATGAAAAGAGAGTTTTCCAAAGTGTTTTCTCCTATAACAGAAAGTCAACAAAAAGCATCTGAAGTTGCAGAAAAAGGTTTTGCAACTACTCAAAAAGCAATATCTGAAATTACTAGAATAACTCCAAACAATTAGCATTAGAAACTCCACAAATATTATCGTTAGCAACAAAAGGATCAAAAATGGGTGATACAGCTTTTGGATTATATGATTCTGGAGGTCAATGGTTTATAGGAAATAAAGAAGTTAAAATGATGTTAATGGTGATTATATAATAGATGGGAAGAGATACATAGCAACTCCAGGTTTTAACACAATTATTAACTAGTAAAGAACCTAAAATTTATACAGAAGAAGATAGAAATATATATAAAGAAATACTAATTACAACTGGAGCATTATGGGTTCAAAATGATCCCACTACCGAAAAAAGCAAAATCAGGTAAAGGTTATAAATATCATAATATCATAGTACCAATAAGGAGAGAAATGCTTGATGAAAACCATGACTTAATGAAAAGATTTAATCTCTTAAAATCGAGTAAAGAAGCTGGTGATAATAGCGTTGTTCCTGAGATGAATGATATAGCAGATAAACTTTTTCAAAGATTAGCTGTTGCTAAAGAACAATATGAAGAATATTATAAAGAGCAAATAAATCTTAAAATATTTAAAAATGCCTTTAAAATAAGAAAAAGTAATAGGAAAAAATATTTTAAAGGAGAAGGATTTTTTGATAGTTTATTATCTACTATTACTTCGAAAGTTGTACAAGATGCTGCAAAGGAAGTAGTTGTAAATGTTGGTAAAAAAGCCGCAACAGAATTAGGTAATAAAGCTAGTGAAAAAGTTATAAATAAAATATTTCCCCCAGCAAGTAAAACACAAGAACGGAGTGATGAAAATAAAGAATTGAAACTTTGGGCAGAACAAGTATTTCCAAGAGGAAGTGGAATTAGAAGAATTTAATTATACAATAAAAATGGATACAATAAAAATATATAATGAAATAGATAAAAAAATAAATCTTATAATTTCAAAATAGTCGAAAACTTGCAGAGCATGAAATTAAATTGTTTATATATAATATAATTTTTATAATAATTTTCATATTTACTTTAATTCTTTTATTTTGTTATTTAATTTATTTAATAGTCTATTAGCTGCTTTTTCTTTATATTTCAATTTAGTTGAATCAACTATTTCATTATATTTTTTATTTGATTGTTTAATTATTTAATTATTTAATTTATCATCACCAATTAGTGTTTGATATTCATTAATTAAACATTGTTGTTCTTCAATTTCTTCTTCATATTCAATCATTTGCTCACCAGCTAATTCTATCATTTCTTCATTGATAATATTTTTTACGCATATTGTTTTAATAAATGATCTTTTGTTATATAATTTTGTTTATCAAGTTCTTTAATTTCCTCTTTAATTTCATCCTGTTTATTTTTTTTAACAAGTGATTTTATTATCTTCCATTTTATTATTAAAATTACCATTAAGCATCTTCTGTTGCTTTATCCACATCAAATTCACCAAAACCCGCTTTTTCAGAGGTCTTTTTAAGATGTCCAATTTTGTCTGAAATTGTCTTCTTTTTGTCTGTTTTTGTCTTGTTAGAAATGTCCTTACTTTTTACTATTTCAATTAGATGTTTACTTCTTTCATGAGTTTTTACACCTGATTTATTCTTTGCAATAAAATCACAATATTCACATTTCTGAGGATTAAAAACTGTTTTAACTTTTTTCTTTTGAAACATTAGTTTCATTAATATCATTAGAATATCTTTGTAAAGTTCTTTCAGATACATCTAAATTTTTAGCTATATCCTTTTTAGTCATTTTAGGATTTTCAATTTTCATATTCATAGCTTTATCTATCATAGCTATTTTATAAAAGTTTCCTAATGTTCTCATATTTTCATTAACTGGAGAAGTATAATTTTTTTGTATATTCTAGAAAAGAAGTCATTTTATAAAACAATAATTTAGTAGTCGACTATCGACCCCTTGCACCTGATTATTTTACCTGATTTAACAGTTCAATAATTTCACTATAATTTTTAATAACTTCTCTGTATGTTAAATTACAAAATAAAATTTGCTCATACTGTTTACAAGCATTATAAAAACGTATATAATCTTTCAACGTTGTCGATCGTCTATTAAATTCTATTTTAGCATAAGCAAGAAACTCTTTTTCTGTTTTAAATTTTGATTTAAGAATAGTAAAATAAGAACCAACAATATAATAAAATCTTTTATTTCTTTTCTTATTAATATCTAAATAAATTAAAATGTTTTTACAGACAACAACAATATCATTATATTAATATCAGTATCAATATCTTTACAATTAATATCAATATTTTTAATTTCCTTTTCAAGTTTATTTTCTTTCATCATATAATTCTTCATTACTAATATAATTAATAGTTTCAAATAGTCTCTTTTCTAAATCAGCTGGAATCTTTTTTCTTTATTTACAATAGGTCTATATATTTCATTCATATTCATATCAATATTTAATTTAATTTTATTATTTTTCTCAAATTGTTTTACTGTTTTCTTAAAGTCACTTAATTTATCTTCATGTATAAAATATTTAATTTCATTCAACAGCTGAGCAATTTCTTTCAGAATAACTTCTTCCATTTTTATAATAAAAAATAATATCTTTTTAACCCATTCCCAAAGCTACTTTAGCTTTAATAATATTACAAACAATTCCTTTATCTATTCTTTCTCTGATACTAGGATCGGAACGACTCAAGATATTCAAATCGTGTAACATCTTTTTATCACAAACTTCATTTCTAGTTTTCTTATCTTCATTTTGTAAGTAACAAATGTCATGATGAATAGCTTCATCTACTCTATTAATTGGTTTACTCCACGGTTGAGGTGTAAAATCATGGTGGATTTCCATAATGGATCTTTTAATCTTTTCTTTAAATTAGTTCCTGGTCCTGTAAAATTATGTCCTGGTAAATGAAGTTCAATTGGAAGTTTGTTATTAAACTATTTAAGATTACCATCCTTGAATAGACTTAATAAATTTATTTTTTACAGTACCACATACTACACATTTTCCTTTTAACATATCTCTATTATTTTTACTTTTAGTTTGTATTAAATCTAAAGTATCTGTTTTCTTTTTACACTTTACACAATAAAGTTCTGCAGACATTGTCTATTTTATAAACATAAAAATGTCAGTTATACAAGTAGGAAAATATAACTTTACCTAATGAACCTCTTTCTAACTTTCAATTAATTAGATGCTGTTAAGAAGTTAAAAATTCCTAATTTTAGAGGAGTTTTCATAAGAACAGAACTTCCTAAAAAACCAAGAAAAAAAGAATGTGGAATAATGAATTTAGATGGTGATCTTACTGATGAAACAAAAGGAACTCATTGGGTTGCATGGGCATGTATAAATAATAAAAATAATAATGATAAGATATTATTTGATAGTTTTGGAATTCAACCTCCATTAGAATTGATTGATTATCTTAGAGAAAAATCAGGAGATATAGAATATTCTACTGATCAAATACAACCTTTTAATACAGTAATTTGTGGACATTTATGCTTATATGTTTTAAAAGAACTTACTGATGGTAAAAGTTTTCAAGAGATAATTTTTTCTCTATTAAAATGTCTGTAGATACATCTGGAGATGAAACAATTCAACCCATACATCATTATGCTTTAAATCTAGATGATTTAGAAAATGTAGAAGGATTTGATGATATTGGAAAAAAGGATAGTGTGTATGGTTTTAAACTTTCAGATAATGGAACATATATTAGACACTAGCTGCCCGACCCGGCTTCGCCCATGCTCTGGCGGGGATCTATCTATGTCTGTCTGTCTGTCTGTCTGTCTGTCTGTGTGTGTATGTGTCTGTGTGTCTGTGTGTCTGTCTGTCTGTCTGCTTGTCTGTCTGTCAGTCTGACCCGGCCCGGCTTCGCCCACCCCTGGCGGGGATCTATCTATCTATCTATCTATCTATCTATCTATCTATCTATCTATCTATCTATCTATCTATCTATCTATCTATCTATCTATCTATCTATCTATCTATCTATCTATCTATCTATCTGTCTGACCAGGCCCGGCTTCGCTCAGTCCCTGGCGGGGATCTATCTATCTGTCTGTCTGTCTGCTTGTCTGTCTGTCTGTCTGACCCGGCCCGGCTTCGCCCACTCCTGGCGGTCTAAGATAAATCCATTATTTGTAATGAACACTGGTTTTAAAAACATAAAAAGATGTGTTAGAAAATTTTCACTATTTAAATAGATGCATTACTTTTATGATAATTATGAAAATGCCTTAAAGATTGTATCATTATTTATTATAACTCATATGCCTGTAAATAACTATAGACAAAGAGTTTATAAATCTTTGGGGGGAAAAACCCCCGCATTTTAACAGTATTTTAACAGGCGTGCTGCGTGTAAGGTATGCATAAAGTATGAACAACACACACAAAATTAACTTAAGAATGTCCTTCCAGACACCATGTGCTCTCTTTCACTAAAATAGAAAATTAGATTTTTAACTAACTATTGCATTTCATCTGAATCTGATAAAGGGCACACACACACAAACAAATATTGTCTACATATATAGTAGAGGATATTGAAATATGGTACATGGCCAAAAGAAAAAGGGCAACCTGAAACTACTAAACGTAAATGCTGGGTACTTCAAGGGATAGGCTTCTTCTTTTCTTAGACAAAAAAAACAACAACCTGCATTTTAACAGGCGTGCTGCGTGTAAGGTATGCATAAGGTATGCACACCCACAACATTGAATGAAAAATGTGATGTTGACACACACGCGGCCAACTTGTTTTTTTACACAAAAACAAAATCGAGAATCAATCAATCAATCATGTGCCATGCCGGAAAGCGTGGGCGGTCATGATTCGCCATTTCACTCGATCACCAGAGCCGTGGATCAGCTCAGTATTCCTGTCTCGTCCATGCCATGTGGCCAAGCCATCCAGGTATTTTCCTCTCGGTCTTCCTCTTGGTCTGTTCCCTTCATATACCCATTTAATTGTGTACTGACCTTCTCTCTACCAAGCGAACAAAAAATACAAATGCTTCGATTACTTCAAAAGTTCCACTCCAAAAAAAAAGTAAAATTCTGACATATCTAAAATAAATCCATTATTTTTAATGAACACTGGTTTTAAAAACATAAAAAGATGTGTTAGAAAATTTTCACTATTTAAATAGATCCATTACTTTTATGATAATTATTATGAAAATGCCTTAAAGATTATATCACTATATATTATAACTCATATGCCTGTAAATAACTATAGAAAAGAGTTTATAAATCTGTGAAAAAAATGCAACAATCTATACATAAAATAATAGTGATGTGATTAAAAGTTATGACCCTTGAAATAACTTTACTTATGTTAAGTCCCCTTGATAAATATTAGCTGCCCGGCCCGGCTTCGCCCAGGCTCTGGCGGGGATCTATCTATGTATCTATGTATCTATCTATGTATCTATCTATGTATCTATCTATCTATGTATCTATCTATCTATCTATCTATCTATCTATCTATCTATCTATTTATCTATCTATGTGGAGCATCTCATTTAATTCATCGTCAATTAACTCATTTAATCTATAGCCAGGGGACGTAACTTAAGATATAACAATGGTACTAAAAGTTATATCCCTTTGTGTCATATATTTTTATATTTTCTTATGTTCAGTCATGTAATTAAAAAATTAAATTTTAGGAAGGTAATAGCTGATAGCTGATAGATAAAACTATCACAGTTGGTTGCACAGGAATGCATGGAAAACGTGTAGAAAATTTCATCTCAATCGGTCGGACCGTTCGCGAACGCATAAAGGACATACATACATACATACATACATACATGCAGGCAGGCAGGCAGGCAGGCAGGCAGACAGACAGACAGACAGACACACATACACACATACACACATACACACACACACACACACATACATACATACACACAAAGATTTTTATATATATATATAGATATAAAATTATAGAATTATATTTTCAATTAGAATTATATTTTTCAGTTACTGATCAAGAAATATTATATTTATAGAGTATAAAATGACTGAAGAAAGTTTGCAACTCGATGAAAAATTTACAATTGATGAAAGTATAGAAGAATATGAAGTAAATGAGTATACTCCAGTATCAGAAACAACAGATTTGAATAAAGGAGGAGAAATAAGAATAGTTATACAACATCAAGATGAATGGGTTCTTATCAGTGAAAGCTATTTGCTTATTGAAGGAAAGGTGACAAAGAAAGATAATACTATATTTGCTGATGCTGATAAAATAGCTTTTTGTAATAATGGTTTAATGCATATGTTTGAACATATATCATATAGATTATCTGGAACAGAAATTGAAAATATTAATTATACCGGACAGGCGACTACGATGTTTGGATTGTTAACATATTCAGATGATTATCAAAAATCATATGGTTTAAATATGATGTTCTATAGTGATCATGATAATACTGGTTTCTCAATTAGAAATAAACGTTTGATTATCAAACCTGATCCAAAAGGATATTTTAGTTGTATAGTTCCATTAAAACATATCTTTGGGTTTGCCGATGATTATAATAAAGTGATATGGGGGTTTACACATCAGATGACACTAAAAAGAAAATCGGAAGATAGTGATGCTTTATTTAAAGATAATACAACCGCAGAAGGTAAAATTACTTTAGATAAATTATCATGGTTTGTTCCTCATGTAAGAGCTAGTGATGAACAAAGAAATAAATTATATAAAATTATTGAAAACAAATCATCTTATCTTATTGGATTTCGAGTAAGAGAATGTGATTCAAAGTCTGTAGAAGAAACTAAACAATTTTCATGGAGATTGTCAACAAAAGCTTCAGCAGAAAAACCAAGATATATTATAGTGGGTTTTCAAACAGATAAAATTTCTGATCAAGAAAAGAACACTTCAATATTTGATAACTTAGATTTAAAAAATATTTATGTAACTTTAAACAGCAGAAGATATCCTAAAGTAGATTATGATTTATCTTTTACTCAAAATCAGTTTTCTAAAGCATATTTAGATGCTGCAAGTTTTAAATCTAAATTTTATGGAAGAGAAGATGATTTTTCAGTACTTCATGAAGATATTTATAGAGATTTATATCCATTGTTTGTTTTTGATGTAAGTAAACAAAGTGAAAAAATTAAATATAGCATAAGTGATATTACAGTAAAGGCATTTTTTCATAAAAATGTTCCTGCAGGAACGCAAGCTTATGCTTTAGTTATTTCAGATAAAATATTAAAATTTCAATCAGATGGACAAAAGTTGAGTGTTATGATTGGTTAACTATTAAAAATATATTTTTTATAAATTAAAATGAATTCAGAAGATATCTGGCAACTATGTTGGCGAAGTATTTATAATCCACATATTTTTGGAAAAGGGATTAAGAAATCTATTCTATGGAGTAATTATCTAGCTGATGAATTACATAAACCAGTTATTAAAAAATTTAAAAAAAGAAGAGTTATTGTAAGAGGAATAGATCAAATATGGGCAGCAGATTTAGTTGATATGTCTTCTTATTCTAAACAAAATAAAGGATATAAATTTATTCTTGCTGTTATTGATGTTTTTAGTAAATATGGATGGATGATTCCATTAAAAAATAAAAGTGGAATAACTGTTTCTGAAGCATTTAAAAAGATATTTTCTAGAGACAATAGAAAACCAGAAAAACTATGGGTTGATAAGGGAAAAGAATTTTATAACAAAGATGTTAAAGATCTTTTAAAAGTTAATAATATTGAAATGTATTCTACAGAGAATGAAGAGAAAAGTTCTGTTGTAGAAAGATGGAATAGGACTATGAAAGAAAGAATGTATAAATATTTTACTGCTAATAGTGTAACAAAATATTATAACATATTGGATGAATTAGTTACTGATTATAATAACACATATCACAATTCTATAAAAATGACTCCTGTTGATGGTAGTAAAAAATCTAATGAAAATATAGTAAGACAAAATCTTTATGGAGTAGATAATTATGAAGATGAAACTAAACCCAAGTTTAAAATAGGCGATAGAGTTAGAATAACAAAGAAGAAGAAGTTTTTTGAAAAAGGATACACACCAAAATGGACAACAGAAATATTTATTATTAGTGAAGTTTTATATACAAATCCTGTTACTTATAAAATAAAAGATTTAGAAGGTGAAGAGATTATAGGAAGTTTTTATGAAAAGGAATTACAAAAAACTATGTTCTAATTTATTAAACCATGTGGTAATGTTCTTATTCCATCAGCATAAATATATCTTTTATCATCAAAAGCTGATAATGATTTTTTATTTAATTCATTTATAAACATTTCGTGTTTATCTGAATTAATTGTAATACATTTTATGATATCTTTCTTTTCCCGAAAATAAACAATTTTTATAATCTTTAAATGTAATTTCTTTTTCCAAAGTATTTCTACCTATTCCTTTTAATCTTTTCTTATCTTTTTCACCTAAAGTTTTAAAACTATATGCTTTACTTCTTAAACAAACTATCTCAGTTATAATCTTTCCATTTAATTCATCTTTAAATTTTCCTATTACTTTTTTATTTTTATCTGAATATCGAAAGTGTTCTTTCGGATAATCACTAGTATCTAATTCATCTTGAATAACTTCTAATTCCTTATATAAATCATTAGTAAAAACATTTATAAATACAGAATCAGTATCAGAATATAGTATTTCATTATCAGGAAAATGTTTATTAAAAGTGTTATAATAAAAGTCATACATTAATAATTTACTATAATCTAAAACACACATGCCTGTATAAATTGGTTTATTAAATTTTACTGTGGGTTTACTCATCTGTATTCCAATTAAATCTTTATTAAAATAAATAACATCCTTGAATGAAGGTTTCGAAAAATATTTTTTAGCTTCTTCTTCAGTTGTAACTAATTTTAAATCAACTCTTCCTCTTATATTTTCCACAGTTTTACCATAGAAAGCATTAGTAGTTATGTTGGGAACTCATCCACAAATTCCGCATCCAAGATGGCGACTGTTGGTTTTATGAAGGTTATTTTATGGGAAAATTGCCGACTGGGTAAAAAAAAGTTTTTGGGGGTAGCTGCCTGGTCTGGTGGGAACTGGTCTATTTTTTAGACGGGTGTTGGCGGGTTTCTGTGAAAGTAATTAAGGTAAAAGTATTTTTAGTTGGTTGGTGGGATGTCTGTAAAAGTAATTACTGGAAATAGAAAGAGAGGGTATGAGCACGGATGAAGGGTGTGAAGGGGAAAGTTATATATTTTGGTTAGAAAGGAACGGCGTATATGAATGTGGTGAGTGAAAGATAAACTTGGAAGGGTGTGATGGGTCGTGGTTATACTCGACGAAGTAAGAGGTGTAGTTGGTTACTGAACAAAAGAGGGTTGTAGGAGTCTGACACAGTAAAACAGAGACAAAAAAGTAATATTTTCAAGTGTATTTTCATTGGTATACAACATTTAAAAAGGGTTTACGACCCCAAAGGGGATCAGCGGGTTATTGTAGAAAGATGACTGGTCCTGTAGAGGCCTGTCGTTATTATTACCAGAGGGTGAATGGAAACGAACATCAAAATCAGATATGAATTAATCGATGGTGATTATTACTAGAGGGGAAATGGGTGTCATTTGGTGGTAAGGGGTGGGTACCAGGTATTAGTGGTAGATATAGCGGTGGTCATAAATGTAATAAGATAAGAGGTGTAGAGGGTCACTATCAACTGAAGAAAAGTAAAGAGGGTTGATTATCATTAGGTGATAAGAAGTGTAGATGGTCAGTATAATCTGAAAAAGTAAAGATGGTCGTAGGAGTCTGGGGCTCGAACCAGTGTTAGACTATTGATGAGGATCAAGAAGTGGTCGCGTTTTGTTAGTCTGGGAGTCGATCAGGTGTTAGACCAACAACTATTGGTGATGATCAAAGGTTGGTCACACACTGGTCAACCAGTGGTCAAGTAATAGTCAAGTGGGTCAAGTGAGAAAATTTTAGGTAACAGTGATTGTAATGATATGGTGATGATTAACGGGTGGTAAATTAATGGTCAAGCAGTGGTCAAGCAATGGTCAAGTGAGGAAATTTTAGGGGAAAAGTGATTGCAATGCTATGGTGATGGTTAAAGGATGATAAATTAGTGGTCAAGCAGTGGTCAAGCGGTGGTTAAGTGAGGAAAATTTTAGGGAAAAGTAGTTGTAATGATATGGTGATGAATAAAGGGTGATAAATTAGTGGTCAAGCAGTGGTCAAGCAGTGGTCAAGTGGTCAACGGAATAAACTTTAGCGGAGAGTAGTTGTAGCGAGATGGTGATGCTTAAAGGGTGGTAAATTAGTGGTCAAGTAGTGGTCAAGCAGTGGTCAAGTAGCGGTCAAGTGATCGAGTGACCACTTAAATTGTAGAGGACGATGTGCCTAAGATAATGGTAGTGGTTAAAGTGATCAATGACGTGGTCAAGCAGTGGTCAAGTGGTCGAGTGACCACTTAAATTGTAGGGGAAAGTACGTACACTGCAATGGTGGTGGGTAAAGTGAGGAGGAATCATATTGTGTATATATAGTGATAATAGTACTACCAATATTACCGACACGAATATTAGCTGGTGCGTTATTAGAGATACAAGTCTCTTTTTTGTGGGGTGTGTAAAAATCATACAAAGAGGGTCATACAAACACACATACAAAGACAAAGACAACCATACACAGACAACCCATACCATTACTACTGTCACATCAACAGATATACACATGTGCAGAAACAGCACAGACACACTCGTACCGTTACTACTGTCATCACAACTATACACAGTACACACCCATAATCAATTACACAAATACACACCTACTACAAACTCAAAGACACACTCGTACCATTACTACTGTCATCACAACTATACACAAGTACAGACCCATAATCAATTATGTCACACTTTCACTTTTTACAATCGCAAAAAAGTTCTGGTGTATACAATATATGTTTCACTGTTTTATCAGATGCCGACGACACGAATAAGGCTCACACCAAGTTTCACTGCTGTAGCCAGCCAAGTCAGCACGTGAACAATATATGCTTACTACACGAACAATGCTCACACCAACCTGTTTCACTGCTGTAGCTAGCCAAGTCACTACGTGAACAATATCTGCTTACTACACGAACAATGCTCACACCAACCTGTTTCACTGCTGTAGCTAGCCAAGTCACTACGTGAACAATATCTGCTTACTATACGAACAATGCTCACACCAGCCTGATTTAAAAAATAACTCTGTAGATACCCAAGTCAGCACGTGAACTGGTGTACCACGAACTGGTGTAGAGCGAGTGAGGAGACGCCGTCTATTTTATACACTGGTTCTGCACACGACATAGCTGACGTGGCAGTTAGAAGGCTTTTCTCACGCCCGCCTGTTTCCCTACACACCGATGACTCATACTACCACTTAATGACTTTTGCATATGGCGCTGATGACGTAGGGGCTGTCTCGGACATCCACGTTCTTTACCAAAAGGGGTATGTGGTTTGTGATATTCTTGTAGGGCCACGATTTGTTTATGGGTGAGTGTATCTGTACTGGTTGTGGTACCAGTAGTAATGGTATGGGTGTGTCTTTGTGCTTGTAGGTCTGTATGTACAAGTGTATCAAGTGTGTATGGGTGTGTCTGTGTGTACTTGTGATGATAGTAGTAATGGTATGGGTGTGTGTCTTTGAGTTTGTAGTAGGTGTGTATTTGTGTAATTGATTATGGGTGAGTGTGTCTGTACTTATGTATAGTTGTGATGACATTAGTAATGGTAGGAGATGGGTGTGTGTCTTTGAGTTTGTAGTAGGTGTGTATTTGTGTAATTGATTATGGGTCTGTACTTGTGTATAGTTGTAATGACAGTAGTAATGGTAGGAGATGGGTGTGTGTCTTTGAGTTTGTAGTAGGTGTGTATTTGTGTAATTGATTATGGGTCTGTACTTGTGTATAGTTGTGATGACAGTAGTAATGGTACGAGTGTGTCTTTGAGTTTGTAGTAGGTGTGTATTTGTGTAATTGATTATGGGTGTGTACTGTGTATAGTTGTGATGACAGTAGTAACGGTACGAGTGTGTCTGTGCTGTCTCTGCACATGTGTATATCTGTTGATGTGACAGTAGTAATGGTATGGGTTGTCTGTGTATGGTTGTCTTTGTGTTTATATGTGTGTTTGTATGACCCTCTTTGTATGATTTTTACACACCCCACAAAAAAGAGACTTGTATCTCTAATAACGCACCAGCTAATATTCTTGTCGGTAATATTGGTAGTACTATTATCACTACTACTGATTCCTCCTCACTTTACCCACCACCATTGCAGTATAGTACTTTCCCCTACAATTTAAGTGGTCACTCGACCACTTGACTACTGCTTGACCACTGCTTGACCACGTCATTGATCACTTTAACCACTACCATTATCTTAGGCACATCGTCCTCTACAATTTAAGTGGTCACTCGATCACTTGACCGCTACTTGACCACTGCTTGACCACTACTTGACCACTAATTTACCACCATTTAAGCATCACCATCTCGCTACAACTACTTTCCGCTAAAATTTATTCAGTTGACCACTTGACCACTGCTTGACCACTAATTTACCACCCTTTTTTCATCACCATATCATTACAACTACTTTTCCCTAAAATGTTCCTCACTTAACCACCGCTTGACCACTGCTTGACCACTGCTTGACCACTAATTTATCACCCTTTAACCATCACCATAGCATTGCAATTACTTTTCCCCTAAAATTTCCTCACTTGACCACCACTTGACCATTGCTTGACCACTGCTTGACCATTAATTTACCACCCGTTAATCATCACCATATCATTACAATCACTGTTACCTAAAATTTTCTCACTTGACCCACTTGACCATTACTTGACCACTGGTTGACCAGTGTGTGACCAACCTTTGATCATCACCAATAGTTGTTGGTCTAACACCTGATCGACTCCCAGACTAACAAAACGCGACCACTTCTTGATCCTCATCAATAGTCTAACACTGGTTCGAGCCCCAGACTCCTACGACCATCTTTACTTTTTCAGATTATACTGACCATCTACACTTCTTATCACCTAATGATAATCAACCCTCTTTACTTTTCTTCAGTTGATAGTGACCCTCTACACCTCTTATCTTATTACATTTATGACCACCGCTATATCTACCACTAATACCTGGTACCCACCCCTTACCACCAAATGACACCCATTTCCCCTCTAGTAATAATCACCATCGATTAATTCATATCTGATTTTGATGTTCGTTTCCATTCACCCTCTGGTAATAATAACGACAGGCCTCTACAGGACCAGTCATCTTTCTACAATAACCCGCTGATCCCCTTTGGGGTCGTAAACCCTTTTTAAATGTTGTATACCAATAAAAATACACTTGAAAATATTACTTTTTTGTCTCTCTGTTTTACTGTGTCAGACTCCTACAACCCTCTTTTGTTCAGTAACCAACTACACCTCTTACTTCGTCGAGTATAACCACGACCCATCACACCCTTCCAAGTTTATCTTTCACTCACCACATTCATATACGCCGTTCATTTCTAACCAAAATATATAACTTTCCCCTTCACACCCTTCATCCGTGCTCATACCCTCTCTTTCTATTTCCAGTAATTACTTTTACAGACATCCCACCAACCAACTAAAAATACTGTTTACCTTAATTACAACACCCGTCTAAAAAATAGACCCGTTCCCACCAGATCAGGCAGCTACCCCAAAAAACTTTTTTTTACCCAGTCGGCAATTTTCCCAAAAAAACCTTCATAAAACCAGCAGACGTCATCTTGGATGCGGAATGTGTGGATGAGTTCCCAACATAACTACTAGCATTGTTCACTAATTTCCATAAATCTTTTTCAAAATCTGATTCTGCTTTTGTTCTTTGATTAGTGTTAAAATCAATATATGGTTTTAACCAATCTTCTTCTTTAAAAGAAATAGTTCTATGAACTTTAGTAACTTTCATTACTTGAGATAAATAAAATTTTAACATTTTATGGTGAATAACATATTTTTCTTTATCTTTTAAATTTAAAACTAATTTAGGAACTTCTCCTAATTTATTGTCTCCCAATAAATTTAAATGATATGAACTTAATTCTTCTTTTTTTATAACTAAACTTTCAGGAGCCAATGGATATTTATATGTTTTCAATTGTGCTTTTTCAGTATATTCTAAATTACATTCTATTATACAACCTCTTCCTATTGGAATATTTTTATAATACTTGGATCTTTTTCCCATTTAAAATCACCTGTTGGAAGTTTTTGAGACATTGACCATCCATATAAATTATTTGCATCTAAGTATAAAAGATAATTTAATCTCAGAAATTTATTAATATCTAATTTTTCACCTTTTTCTTTTTGTTTCTTTAAGTGTTTTAATATTTCATCTCTTTCGTAGTTATTAATTTTTTTTATTTCCATCTCCATGATAATTTGGTGTTTGTTTATTAAATGCTTTAGCATATCTACTTCCTAAAACACCAGAAAATCCACCTCTTATTCCTTTTTCAAACATAAGTAACATATCATAATCGATTAATAATTCTAATTCTACTCCAGTATATTTTAATCCACATTCCCAAGTTAATCCAGGAGCTGAAAAACAATAACATGGATCAATTTCATGATGTTTTAAAAAGAATTCTCTAAACTTTTCAAAAGCATCTGCTAATATTAATACATCTGTTTGTAAATAAATATCATGATAATCTTGAAGTGTTTTACAATTAAATGTTTTCCAAATATTTTGAGCATGTTCATATTCTTCTTGTGTAATTCCTTCTTGTCTTAAAGTTGAATAGAATTTTTCTATTGGAGGTAATTCAGTTTCTTTTAGTCTTTCTATAGAATCAATATATTCATATGGATAAACACCTTTGAATGTTCTTTTACTATCTACAGTATATTTTAATGCTTCAAATTTATCTTTTTTAAAATGTTGTTGTAAACATTTAAAATCTTTATCTAATAATCCTTTTGAAACATTATCAAGAGAAGCAGATAAGAATCTATAACTATCTAAAAATATAAGTTTTCTATAACAACTACCAAATGTAATTGCATATATAATCTTCTGAATTTGTAGGTAATACTGAAACTTTATTATATTTAGTTTCATATTTCTTTAGTTCTGTAATTATGAACTTAAAATCATATCCACTACCATTATGGAAAAATACTGGAATAATTTTAGAATCCTTTCCTTCTTTTGTATTACAAGATTGACAAGCATGCTCCTCTATATTTTCCATTTAAATGATTATGTTCTCTTATTTTTGTATCTATTATAGTAAATTCTTTTTCACAGATTGTATTACACGAAAGACATTTATGTTCTTTTGTCTTGTTACTTTCATCAATATGTTCTTTTTCACATCTTGTTTTACATTTTTGACAATTATGTCCTATTACTTTTGTTTTGTTTTTAGGAAATTTTTCTTTGCAGATATAACAATTAGTAGCATTTTTAAAATCTATTTTTTCTTGAGTAGTGAGTTTGTGTGGTGATTTCTTATAATAATCTAATTTTTTATCTATATGATAAAATTCCTTTATAATATCATTGAACAAATCTTTCTTTTGCATCTAATCCTGTATAACTATAATAGGGTGTACAAGAACATAAATCTGGATAATCACATACAGTATATAAACCAAATGAACATACTTCTTGTTTAAATTTTTTCTCTGTATAAGATTCATTAGGATTTGATTGACAAGAAGGTATTGGGATATTTAATGATTCAAAATCTGCATAGATAGAAATATCTAATTTTAATTTAAAATGATGATTTTTAAATTTTAAAATATTATTTTCTTCAGTGGGAAGAATAGGTTTTGCTAATGGTTGATTTCCACAATCCTTTTGATGGTTTTTTAATGCTTGAGAAGAGGAATAAGATTGAAAACATCTTCTACATAAATGTCTTTTATGATGAGTCAGTAGATACAATTGCTTCAAGATTTTTAATTAAACAATAATGAGTTATTCCTTCATTTTCAACATATAATAAATCAATAATATTTTCTCTATCGGGATAGTTTGTAGTATATATTGGATATAAGGATTGTAAATTTTTTGGGTCTTGAAGAGCATAAACATTTATACTGATATTATTATTGTTTTCAAACTTATGAATATCTTTTATTTTAACAGGATATTCAATTTTACCAATATTAATTTTTTCTTCATGTTTTTTATAATGTGATACTCTTTCTGGGTGGGATTTAATTTTTAGAATATCAGCCGGTCTCTGTGGCTAAGGGCTTGCGAACGCGGTTTGTGAGCCCGTATACCTGGGTTCGAAACACAGCGGTGCTGGTTTTTTCGAAAAAGGTATAGGGGCCGGTCGTTCAGAAAGCAATGGCAAACTACTGAACGTAACACTTGCTTAGAACATCAAAAGCAGCTGAAAATGCTGGTGTTGACTGCAGCGTCCCGTAAGGGATACGCAACAAACGTTATAGTATTAGTATTAGCCTAAATGTTTTATTACAAATTTGACAATATAATATTGCTAATTTACTTGCCATTTTTTAAGGAAACTTTTTTAATATACTGTTTCTGATAATCAGAATTTCTAAGTACAAATTCATCATATGCTTGTTTATATTTTTCTTTATTATTTATATAGTGATTTTGTTTTCTGATTTGATCACATTCTTTACATCTTCCTCTATGACCATCAGGACATGTTTTTTCTCTAGCAAAGAAATGAAAAGGTTTATTGATAAAACAAATTGTGCAAGATTTACTCATTTTAAATAAGGATAATTTTTATATATTCCACTTATCTTATATATAAAAGGCGATCTCCGTCTGTCTGTCTGTCTGTCTGTCTGTCTGTCTGTCTGTCTGTCTGTCTGTCTGTCTGTATGTATGTATGTATGTCCTTTATTTGTTCGCGAACGGCCGATCCGATTGAGATGAAATTTTCTACACGCCTTCCTTTCATTCCAGCGCAGCCAACTGTGATATTTTGTTAGTGTGAAATCGCCTGCTTACTCAGTATTATTTCATTTTTCATTTTTCATTATAATTTCATATATCTCAATATATCTCAGAGGACCTAACTCCGTAAAAGTTATTTCAAGGGGCATAACTTTTCTGTATAACTTATAGTCATATTGTGGCATCGTTTTCAAAGATTTATAAACTCTTTGTCCATAGTTATGTACCGGCATATGAGTTATAATAAATAATGATACAATCTGTAAGGCATTTTCAAAGTTTTCATAAAAATAATGCACAATGCATAACATTGTAACTCATCTTTTTTTGCTTAAGAAGTTACTGTAGTCAAGCAGGTGATTAGAAAGAGTTTTCATTAAAAATAATGGATGGTGTGTAGAAAGACATTCTTTTAAGTTACTTTTTTGTTGTATGAATTTAATGAGAACTTATATGACTACTTATATGAATTAAATGAGATGCTCGCCACCAGGGACTGGGCGAAGTTGGACAGGGCCAGGCAGACAGATAGACAGACAGACAGACAGACAGACAGACAGACAGATAGACAGTCGGGAACAGGAACTTATATGACTACTTATATAAATTAAATGAGATGCTTCACACCAGGAGCTGGGCGATGCCGGGCCAGGGTCAGACAGGACAGACAGACAGACAGACAGACAGATAGTCGGTAACGGGAACGGGAACTTATATGACTACTTATATGAATTAAATGAGATGCTCCCCACCAGGGACTGGGCGAAGCCGGGCAGGGTCAGGCAGACAGATAGACAGACAGATAGACAGACAGATAGACAGTCGGGAACGGGAACTTATGTGACTACTTATATGAATTAAATGAGATGCTCCACACCAGGAGCTGGGCAATGCCGGGCCGGGTCAGACAGACCGACAGACTGTCGGTCGGTCGGTCGGTCGGTCGGTCGGTCGGTCGGTCGGTCGGTCGGTCGGTCGGTCGGTCGGTCGGTCGGTCGGTCGGTCGGTCGGTCGGTCGGTCGGTCGGTCGGTCGGTCGGTCGGTCGGTCGGTCGGTCGGTCGGTCGGTCGGTCGTCGGTCGGTCGGTCGGTCGGTCGGTCGGTCGGTCGGTCGGTCGGTCGGTCGGTCGGTCGGTCGGTCGGTCGGTCGGTCGGTCGGTCGGTCGGTCGGTCGGTCGTCGGTCGGTCGGTCGGTCGGTCGGTCGGTCGGTCGGTCGGTCGGGTCGGTCGGTCGGTCGGTCGGTCGGTCGGTCGGTCGGTCGGTCGGTCGGTCGGTCGGTCGGTCGGTCGGTCGGTCGGTCGGTCGGTCGGTCGGTCGGTCGGTCGGTCGGTCGGTCGGTCGGTCGGTCGGTCGGTCGGTCGGTCGGTCGGTCGGTCGGTCGGTCGGTCGGTCGGTCGGTCGGTCGGTCGGTCGGTCGGTCGGTCGGTCGGTCGGTCGGTCGGGTCGGTCGGTCGGTCGGTCGGTCGGTCGGTCGGTCGGTCGGTCGGTCGGTCGGTCGGTCGGTCGGTCGGTCGGTCGGTCGGTCGGTCGGTCGGTCGGTCGGTCGGTCGGTCGGTCGGTCGGTCGGTCGGTCGGTCGGTCCGGTCGGTCGGTCGGTCGGTCGGTCGGTCGGTCGGTCGGTCGGTCGGTCGGTCCGGTCGGTCGGTCGGTCGGTCGGTCGGTCGGTCGGTCGGTCGGTCGGTCGGTCGGTCGGTCGGTCGGTCGGTCGGTCGGTCGGTCGGTCGAACGGTCGGTTGGTTTGAGGCTGGTCTCAAGAAAGCCATGGCATAGTATGTGTGTGTTCTAGAATATTCCAGTAGGTTATGTGTTACATAATTCTCAATAGTGGGTTGATGGATAAACCCTAACTTTGATATATAAGCGAGAGTGTGTATGGGTCAGCACATTAGAGATTGATTAATGTTTTTCACATGTCTTTATTGTATCATCATCATCATCATCATCATCATCATCATCATCATCATCATCATCATCATCATCATCATCATCATCATCATCATCATCATCATCATCATCATCATCATCATCATCATCATCTTCGACTCTTTGGCTGTTCTATATGGACCAGCTGGGATGGGGGATAACACCACAACAGTGAGAGTCAAACGTCCTAAGAAACCCCCGGGAAGGTTAACCCGGTCAACAAATGTCCGCAGAAGTCGGATGTGTCGGCCTAACGGCGCAAGAACGCAGCTCTGCTGTAAACATGCACAACGCAATCACATCCAAAAAAAAAACAACAAAAAAACCGGATGAACGAAGAAGAAGAAGAAGAAGGGTCAGTACTGGTAATTGATTGTGTTGCATTCTAACGAGATGGCGAAACCATTTTATCTTCTGTCTTTCAATAAATATGGCACGAGCTATTGATCCTACTGTCTGTCTGATAACAAGCTTTCTTTTTGGTCTCGGATAGTTAAGTTAGCTGTTCTCATCAAGCATCTCATCTCAAAGGTGTTGATTTTGCGTAAGTATAATTAGGATAATGTCCAAGTTAGACATTGGTAGCATAAGACTGGTGTGAGTATGCTATTTATGTTTTGTTGTACAGAATGTCACAACAACAGAAATGAGATTCCTAAGAAGAATACTCAACGTATCAAGAAGAGATAAGATCACAAATGAAGAAATCAGGACTAAAGTGAGGGTTATAGCAGCACTAGATTTTATTAGAAAGCAGTAAGTCAAATGGTTTGGCCATGCAAGTAGGTTACCAGTCAACAGCATAACCTAACAAGCAATGATGTACATACCAGATTGGAACAGAGGAAGAGGCCGACCACGTAAACATTGGTCGCAGGGAATAGCAGAGACCATGGGAATATCGATACATGAAGACCATAATCGGGCACTCTCACGATGTTTATACTTCACCTCGACACCGCAAGGTACAAGAGGAACATGATGAGATGAGATGAGAATGTATTATTTTTGTTTGATAGAAAACACAAATAAAGCCAACTCGTTGTTTTTATGTGATCTCTGTTGTTACAATCTTTTAAACATCATCAGCATCAGCAGCATCAGAATCATGTTGTTTCTTTTTTCTATCTTCGTCCTTCTTCTTATTTTATCTTTCAGTGTCCTCCTCCCTGCCTCCTTCCTCTGCTAATACTGCAGCTAGTTTTCATCTACCGATTCTCGACATTCTCCTCCTGCCTCTCCTCTACATACTCCGACTCATTTTTGTTGTTGTTGATGGTGTTGCTATTATGTTTCTTCACAATTTTCCTTCTCATGTGGCGTTGGTCATCATGTCATTCCACAACTTTCTGACCCGTGTACTGCCAATAGTTTCTAATACAGGTGTTCTTCCATGGTTGATGCTGAACTGTACAGTGTATTCTCTCTTTGTCTCTCCCTGCCCCCCCCCAACTATGGTATGTGACGACATACTCCAGCTTTTCCCTTCTCATTACATGTTGCCTGTTCGTCTGGTGAGGGTAATTAGTTCTTCTTCTTTGCGTTCATCCGGAGTGTTTTTTCAGATGTGATTGCGGTGTGTCTAGTTAGGCACCCTTGGATCGAAACCCTTAGGCCAACACATCCGGCTTTTAGCGTGCATTTTTGACCAGGTTAGCATTCCTGGGAGACTCTCACTTTTGTGGTACTGTCCACCTCCCAGCTGGTAAAGTTGGAAGAGTCGGAGACTGCACGGTCATCCCTCAAATGAAGGCAGGGACAGTCCATAGCATTTTCCGCCATCCTGGATGGCTTCCATAATTGCAGGGCCGGCACATAGCGCCCTGGTACTGGGCACACAGAGGGAATCGTCACGTCCTGCTCATGGCTGCTTTAATTCCTCACTTCAATATATTGGGCATTTCGTTCACCCCGAGCCTTTCCCGCACAAACCAAGCTGGTCTGCAGTCAGCATCCACTAAGCGAGTTTTTCGGACATGTGCTTGTCGTTGTGTCCGTCAGAGCTGTTCCAGACACGTCGGACATTCGGAAACTACCTAGTCAGAGCTGTTCCGAACAAGAGCGGCATTCGGAAACTAGGTAGTCAGAGCTGTTCCTAGCACAAGAGACAATCGGACGAGACAATTCACTCGGACGTAATTGCGTAGTGTCAATTTTTAGTTTGCCACCCGTAGGACGTCACTTCCGACTTCCGGCGGGCATTTTTTTAATGAGGTTAGCCTTCCTCTGGTTTCGTAGCACGTAAGACTGTTGTGATGTCGCCAACATCTCAGCTGGTCAAGATAGAACGATCAGCGACATCGAGGTCGGCCCTCAAGGGAAGGCAGGGGCAGACCTTGGGCATTCCCTTGCTATCCAAGGAGGCTTCCATAATTGCAGAGCCGGCACATATTGCTCTGAGACTGGGCTCACCCGAGGAGTTGCCACGTCCTGCTCATGGCTGCTTTAGTTCCTCACTTCCATGTGTTGGGCAACCCGTTTGCCACTGATCGCTCAAACACACACCAGGAGTGGTCAGACTGCGAGCGACATCCACTCGGTAAGCTTTTTATTTTGACTTCAGACCACGCAATAGATCCGCTCGCCGTGCGTTCCATTTTGCGTCATTGAGACGTTCTTCCACTTTTGTCTATACTCTCTGTGAGCTGGATACAGACAGTTTTCGTAGCCATTTCCTTCGACTGGGGTACTTTTCTGACTTTTCGTACTCGCTCACCAGGTAGGCTACATGTGCTGCCGGCTCAGCACCTTACCTTCGCGCAGCAGTGGACGAGAAACGGCCTGGCCCTCTCATCCGGGAATCTCTCATATTCCCCAGCTGAGAGCCTTCGAACATGTAATAGAACTGAGCATGTAGCTTGCTCAGTATCACGCTTCTATTTTTCGGTAGGCGGGTATCGGCCTGGCTCTCAGATGTGAGGGTTTGTGGCTTAGAGGCGTTCAGCCACAGCCCTCGACAGTGAGCCTTAAGAGTTTTGTCCGGACCAAAAGCGTCTGCCTTCGTGCACCTTTTTAAACTTTTGACTGCTATCCTCAGTCACCTGCAGAGCAGCAGGTTGTGTCTCTATGTTTCTTCACAATTTTCCTTCTCATGTGGCGTTGGTCATCATGTCATTCCACAACTTTCTGACCCGTGTACTGCCAATAGTTTCTAATACAGGTGTTCTTCCATGGTTGATGCTGAACTGTACAGTGTATTATCTCTTTGTCTCTCCCTGCCCCCCCCCCCCAACTATGGTATGTGACGACATACTCCAGCTTTTCCCTTCTCATTACATGTTGCCTGTTCGTCTGGTGAGGGTAATTAGTTCTCTTTGTGAGTTAACTTCTTTCAAAATATCTTCATTGGTCTTTCTATCCAACTACAGTGTGTTCATCATCCTTCAATAAAATCATATCTCCGCAACTTCCGGATATTTCTCATTTATCTGTTAATTTGCCATGATTCACTTTCGTATATCAGGATTGGCTCAACATTGGATTATGAACTTTTCTCCTCACCTCGATACACAGAGATACATTGCTGAGAGTAATCGTGATTTTGTGAAATGCTGCACTTGCTTGGCCTACTATACATTTAACTTCCAGAACAAAACTTCCACATGCTGTTATCAAAGTAAACAAAGTCAATTTTCCTTTGTAATAACTATTACTTCTGTTATTCAGACTAAGTGCTTTTTGTTGACTTTCTGCTGCATTCTGCTTTCTGCTTTCTGCTGTCTGTCTGTCTGTCTGTCTGTCTGTCTGTCTGTCTGTCTGTCTGTCTGTCTGTCTGTCTGTCTGTCTGTCTGTCTGTCTGTCCTGTCCTGCCTGTCCTGTCTGTCTGTCTGTCTGTCTGTCTGTCTGTCTGTCTGTATTGTCTAGTCATGTCTTCTAGTCTGTATGTCTGTTCTAGTCTGTCCAGTCACTATTTCATCAGCAAGTCTGTTACCTGTCTGTCTGTCTGTCTGTCTGTCTGTCTGCCTGTCTGCCTGTCTGCCTGCCTGCCTGTCTGTCTGTCTGTCTGTCTGTCTGTCTGTCTGTATTTCTATCATTTCTTATAACTGTATTTCATTTTTAGCGACCAGCACTATTTCATCAGCAAGTTGTTAACATTATGCCCACCAATTGATATATCTGGCATGTCTTGCACGAATCTATTTTGTCACTGTAAAAATTAAACAGATCTGTCATTATTAAACAGATTAAACAGATTTTATCATTTCTTATAACTGTATTTCATTTTTAGCGACCAGCACTATTTCATCAGCAAGTTGTTAACATTATGCCCACCATTTGATATATCTGGCATGTCTTGCACGAATCTATTTTGTCACTGTAAAAATTAAACAGATCTGGTGACAGTACAAAACCTTGTCTAACACGTTGTTTGTTGTGTTGAAAAGCTTCTAATTGGTTGTCAGTTATTCATTCATTCATTCATTCAGTAGCATGTCCTTTAGAGAACCTCGCTCCCATAACAACCTTCCGGAAAGCTTCTCGATCACAAGCAAGATGTCCCGCGTCTGATACACCCTTCTGGAGATCATCTGCCACATCCTGCACCCATCTTCTCTTTGGCCTTCATCTTCCTCTCTTCCCATGCATATACCCTTCCATTATTGTTCTCTCCAAACTTTCGTGACGTTTTAAGTCACCGAAATATTTCAATTTTCTTTGTTTTATCGTCTTTAATAGCCAACCTTCTTCAATATTCAACTCTTGAAGTATGGATGCATTTGTTCTTTTCTTTACCCTAAGATATTCTTAGAACTCGTCTATAACATTTATTGTCAGTTATTAAGACTGCGATATGTTGCCAATACATATGTTGTATTATTTTTTTCAGATCTATACGATCATAGAATACAATTATCAACATTCCAATAATGATTCAAGTTATATATCATTGGCACCTTGCCGTCTTGACAGACGATAGTTTGTGCTCTAAAAAGGCATAATAACTTTTAACTATGGCGGTAGCGAGTGTGACTGATAAGGCCAATTTGCGCTGTAAATGTCCGTTCACAGTGGGTGCATGTGAACACGTGGTCATTTCCACCATCATGCACCATCTTACGTCTCAAACGCTTGGTGTGTGACTTTTCTTCAATAATTTTCTCCTTTGACTTTACTCCATTTCTGATATTTGCCCTCCATGCAACACGTTCAGCGGCGACTTGCTCCCAATGTGCATTATCAATGCCTGTATCAATCATGTCCCGCTTACACACATCTTTGTATCGTAGTAGAGGCCGACCCTGAGATCTCTTACCCATCTGTAATTCACCAAAAAAGATATCCTTTGGTATTCTACCATCATCCATCCTCCTAAGATGTCCTATCCATCTAAGTCTACGAAGACTGAGCATGGAATAAACTGTCACACAACCTGATCTTTCCAATACTTCAGTATTTGTGATTTTGTCTTGCCACTTAATACCAAGAATTCTTCGCAGACACCGCATATGAAAGCTGTTTAAATTGTTCTCTTGGTGTGAGTAAGTTGTCCAGGTTTCACTGCCATAGAGAAGAGTACTAAGGACACAGGCTTGATAGACAAGGACTTTTGTTTTGGCAGTAAGCTTCCTGTTCTCCCAGACTCTTTTTCTTAACCTGTTCATTGTTGTTGTTGCCTTACCAATCCGGATGTTGATTTCCTGATCTAGGGATAATTTGCTATTTACCACTGATCCTAGATATGTAAAATGGTCTACTATCTCTAGTTCGGCGTCGTCAATAAAGATTGATGGTACCCCATGTGCACCTTGTGACATAATCTGTGTCTTCTTTTTGCTAATTGTTAAACCAAATTCAGAACAAGCATTGGAGAATGCAGATAGTAGACATTGCAATTCTTCCTCAGAGTGGGTCGTAACTGCAGCATCATCTGCAAAAAGCAACTCTCTGATCAGTACCCTCCTAATTTGGTCTTAGCCTTCAATCTCTGAGCATTGTAGAGGCCGCCATCTGAGCGTGAGTGAATGTATATACCACCATCCTGATCACGAAATGCATATTTCAGTAGAAGTGAAAAGTATATTCCAAAGAGGATGGGAGCTAGTACACAACCTTGCTTAACTCCACTCTTGATTTCAAATTCTTCAGAAGTTGCACCATCAAACTTGATTATACCCTTCATGCCTGTGTGGAACGATTCCACAATGGACAGAAGAGTTGGTGGGCAGCCAATCTTCTTTAGTGCCTTGAACAGACCCTCACGACTGACCAAATCAAATGCCTTTGTGAGGTCGATGAAGGCAATAAACAGTGGTTGATTCTGTTCACGGCATTTTTCTTGCATTTGTCGCAATGAGAATATCATATCAGTGGTAGACCGGTTCTGTCGAAAGCCACACTGTGATTCGGGGTAGACTTGATCTCCTAGGACTTGAAGTCTGCGCAGAACAATTCTGGCAAATACTTTTCCAACAATACACAGAAGTGAGATACCCCTATAGTTGTTGCAGTCGCTCCGATCGCCCTTGTTCTTGTACAGCGTTATGATGTTTGAATCTTTGAAATCCTGTGGGACTTGTCCTTCACGCCAGCATAGCTCTATTAGCTGGTGGATCTGTATAGTGAGTGTGTCTTGCCCACTCCTGATAACCTCTATTGGAATCCCATCCTTACCTGGAGCCTTGCCAGATGCAAGTTCATTTATAGCACACTTAACTTCTGTTATGGTGGGAAGTGTGTCCAGGTGGTCAAGAGTTGGTAGAGCCTCTATGGCGTTAAGGGCATCATCCGCTAGTTTGGTCTCACTTGAGTAAAGCTCCAAATAGTGCTCTACCCATCTGTCCATCTGCTGTTTCTTATCAGTGATGACTTCTCCAGTCAAGGTTTTCAATGGTGCACTTCTCTTGATCACTGGACCACAGGCTTTCTTTATTCCTTCATACATGCTTCTTATGTCTCCCTTATCACTTGCAATTTGAATGGACTCACATAACTTGATCCAATAATCATTTGCACACTGCCTGACAGCCTTGTGCACATCCTTCCTAGCTTGCATTAGCTCACTCAGAGTGTTACGCATTGGTCTTTCCTTGTTTCTTAAGAGAGCTTTCTTCTTCTTATCAATCAAGGGCTGCAGAGTCTCGCTGTTGGCCGCAAACCAGTCCTGCCTCTTATGATCCACAGTGCCGTAAACCCCTACGGCAGTGTTATAGAGAGTTTCCTTAATTTGACCCCACTTTTCATTTACTGTACAATTTTCTGGTGTATCAGTGAAAGCGTCTTCAAGTTGCTGTTGAAACTGAAAGCACTTTTCAGGATCATGAGTGTTAATAATATTAATCCTGGGGTTAGATTTGTGTTTAGCTGTGTAGATTCTCTTTGGTCTCAGTCTAACCCTTGCAACAACCAAAGAATGATCTGTATCACAGTCAGCACTGTGGTAACTACGAGTCAATGATATATGGTTCAGATGTTGTCTCCGTGTGATGATGAAGTCCAGCTGGTGCCAATGGCCGGATCTTGGATGTTTCCATGTGACCTTATGTATCTCTTTTGTTTTACAAAAAGAGTTTGTAATACATAGGTCATTACTGGTGCAATGCTCCAGCAGCCTTTGCCCATTTTCATTCATGCGACCGATGTTGTATTTTCCAAGGGACACTGGCCATGAACTCGAGTCCTTGCCCACACGAGCATTGAAATCGCCGAGCATATAAATGTAGTCAGATTTTGGAACTGCCTTGATCACGGAGTCTAACTCCCCATAGAACAAATCCTTCACATCATCAGAGGAATCGAGTGTCGGTGCATATGCAGTAATAATGGTGGCAAACCCACAAGAGGTTGCCAAGCGCAGGGATAATAGTCTTTCATTTCCCCCTGCTGGAATTTCAATCATTCCCAGTAGCGAATTCTTCACTGCAAAGCCCACACCGTGTTGCCTTTTTTCTGCCTGCCCTCTACCCTTCCAGAAAAAGGTGTAGTTGTTTTCCCTGAGTGACCCTTCCTCAGCGAGGCGAGTCTCCTACAGGCCAGCAATATCAATGTTAAGACGATTGAGTTCGGCATCAATCACAGCCGTTTTTCTCACATCGTCAATATTGGTCAAGTCAGTGGAAAATCCTGGACACATGGTTCTCACATTCCAGGTTGCAAGCCGTAGCTTGAGGTTTCTATTTTTATTTTTGTTTGTACCTGGTGCATTGGTTTTACAGCCTGCGATTCAGATTTTGTCCTAGCCCCAAGCACCCATTGAAGCAGGCAGGCTGTGGCGGATCAGCACCCAATTGGCTGGGGGCTGCCCAGCTTGAGGCGGGCGGTAGCTGATCAGTGACACCTATAGGTGTATCCCACCGTCAGAGGCAACGCGTGGCGCCCCATGTCTACGCCAACTGACAAGGACTTATAACCCGTAACAGTTGCCTCTCGCTTTGATTCCGAGACCAGTTAAGACCAAGGATGGAGTTATTGCCTCTCCATAGCACAAAGCCTGGGCTAAAATATAGAGATCATGTGTTGCCCATGCAGCATGATCCCTCTCTCGGCCTGCCTAGTTCACTCCAGAGGAAAGGTAACACCCCTACATCTGGAACAAGACAAGCTGCAGAAGCTGCCGGATCAGCAAAGCAATGCTCTAACTGTCCGCCTGTCGGAGCTTCGATCCTAGACCAGTCGCCAACCAAGGCTTAGGGCCTGGTCTGCCCTGCCATGACAATTTTGTCTTTAGCTTGCATTTCCTCGCACCAGGGGAGGGATGGAGTTATTGCCTCTCCATAGCACAAAGCCTGGGCTAAAATATAGAGATCATGTGTTGCCCATGCAGCATGATCCCTCTCTCGGCCTGCCTAGTTCACTCCAGAGGAAAGGTAACATCCCCTACATCTGGAACAAGACAAGCTGCAGAAGCTGCCGGATCAGCAAAGCAATGCTCTAACTGTCCGCCTGTCGGAGCTTCGATCCTAGACCAGTCGCCAACCAAGGCTTAGGGCCTGGTCTGCCCTGCCATGACAATTTTGTCTTTAGCTTGCATTTCCTCGCACCAGGGTAAGGCTTGTACCCTCCCAATTATATATATATATATATATATATATATATATATATATATATATATATATATATATATATATATATATATATATATATATATATATATATATACAAGCTGACCCGGCCCGGCTTCGCCCAGGCCCTGGCGGGGAATCTGCCTGCCTGCCTGCCTGCCTGTCTGTCCTGTCTGTCTGTCTGTCTGTCTGTCTGTCTGTCTGTCTGTCTGTCTGACCCGGCCCGGCTTCGCCCAGCTCCTGGTGGAGAGCATATCATTTAATTCATATAAGTAGTCATATAAGCTCCCGTTCCCGTTCCCGTTCCAGATTATCTGTCTGTCTGTCTGTTTATCTATCTGTCTGACCCGGCCCGGCTTCGCCCATCCTGGTGGGGATCACCTCATTTAATTCATATAAGTAGTCATATAAGCTCCAGGCGAAATAAAAAGATGAGTTAGAAAATTTTCACTATTTAAATAGATGCATTATTTTTATGAACACTTTAAAAACACCTTAAGGATTTTATCATTATATATTATTAAACATATGCCTGTAAATAACTGCAGACAAACATTTTATAAAACTTTGATAACAATGCAACAATCTATATATATATAGATATAGCATTGCTATTAAAAGTTATGCCCCTTGAAATATCTTTTCTTAAGGTAATTCCCCTCGCTATATATAAATGATAATGAAAAATGAAATAATAAATTTTAGTAAGGAAATAGCTGATTGTACACTAACAAACTATGACAGTTGGCTGCACGGGAATGAAAAGAAAATATGTAGAAAATTATTTAATCTCAATCGGATGGACCGTTATCGAACGCATCAAATACATCCCTACCCACATACATACATACATACATAAATACATCATTTTTTATATATATGCTTTATTGAGCACACTAAGGCATTTGAATTATTCATACTTTTTTCATTCATTCATTTTGGTAATGTTCTCAAGATGAATATAGCCTTGTTTTTGCCGTTACCTTCAACAAATCCACACTACTCATATCCAATTTATGGGTTTTAATTTACTTCTGATTCTTCTCTCATTATAATTCTCATGAGTACTTTAGTGACATGACTCATTAAACTAATTGTGCGAAGCTCTTCCCAATCCGTTGCACCAGATTTCTTTGGTATAGTTATGACAATATATTTCAAGAGACCATCCGATATACATCCCCTGTTATAGATATCATTCAACAGTTTTGTTATCACTTCTATACCAAATTCACCAACAGCTGTAATTGTTTTGTACGGTAATGTTATTTGGTCCCGGGAATTAACCTTCTCCTCATGTACAGCATCTTGAAATTCTGTTTTCATTATTGGTAGTCCTTAACATTGATGGTAACTGTTTGCTTGTGATCTGATCTGCCATCATCATCATATAACTCATTCATGTATTGTGTCCATCTGTCAATTATCGTTTCTTTGTTCATTAATAGTGTTCCTTCTTTTTATTTAAAAAAAAATACTTAATGTTTAATGTACGTTTTCTAATACTCGATCATTTCTGTATCTTTCAAACATAAATGTTGTGTCTTCTCGTTGTTTCACAGTATTCCTGCAACTACTAAGTAGCCAGACCTCATTCGTGCCTTCCATTTTCGTACTATATGTATTCTTGATATACACCTTATGCTATGTTATGTTATGTTATGTATAACGGTGTCACTGCACATTAGGCATTCCTGTGCGTGCTTAGTCCTCCAAAGCGTCAGCCATCCCAAATTGTTTCTTCTTACTTTACCATCAGGAGTTGGATATGTTAACTCCTGTGTTTCCCTAGAAAACAACATTAACGTGTCCTGACCAGGTGTCATCCCCAGCTCATGTAATCGAGCTATTGTCGGAGTCTCGTCAGAATCCGCCAACACAATCCTACTACATGGATTACATTCACCTGGATTTTGTTTACTGTTTCTTCTAATGTCCATCAGTTGTAGAATTACTGTCATTCATTTCTTCGTTGCAATCGTTTTTATCCTGGTATTATTTCCTTTAACGTCTATTGTTGAGTTGAGTTGAGTTGAGTTGAGTTGAGTTGAGCTAAGAACCGACATCACTGCAATCAGGACTTTCCCAGTTGTGCTCCATCCCCTCATTCAACAGCCAGCGATTAGCGATACTACTAATCACTCTCGCCGCTATCTGATTGAAAGTTCCTCCTTGTCGTCCCTATCAGTTTTGAGATTCTTTATCATTTGCCATTATTCGTCTATACTGCTTTTATTTATTATTTCAATACACAACAGATTTGTGCAAATATTTTACATTACACACCCGCATTTTTGCTCATTAACGCTATTTATATAAACATGACAAACAGCACGGTTAGTGAACGAACGAACCAGCACAACTTGTGTAAGATGAACAACGCCAAGAAGTGATGTTTGAGCTGCAGATTGCAAGCTAATTATCCAAACGTATTCAGCAGTAGAAGGTAATACACATTTATATATGTGCAAACTGTCAAGTAAAAGCATGTCAGAAAATTAATATCTCATCTCATCATGTGTCCATCTATCAATTCATGAGAATGGAGGTAGAGGCAATAACCTGCATTCCGATGGCTAGAGCAGAGGAGACTATTGCAATACACGTTGTATTCATTACGGATTCAAAGAGTATGCTTAGCAAGGTGGAGAAAGGAATGTTTCGTGTGGAATGGCTCTCGTCGCATCAGAGGACACAGATCGTGATAATTGTATGGATATTTCGCCCTGGCCATGCGGGTGTACGGGGGAATGAACAGGCAGATCGTCTAGCAGGGAAGGCACCTCTTGGTGGAATGTTGCCTATGGACAAGGGGGAGGTGGTCGTGCGCTTGTGGGACCAGGTGGATAAGGCGGGGGAACAGATTGAGAACCCATATGTGGAAAGAATGAGATTGCGGGGGATCGGCAGGGGTTCTATAAGAACCTCAAAACTGAGAGGGAAGACCAGGAGAACTTTTAATCAGAAAGCGGTGGGAACGATTAGTAGTATGACTCTTCGCTGGCTGTTGGACGAGGAGATGGAACACGTATGGGAATGTCATGAGTGCAGTGATGTCGGTTCTTAACTCAACTCAACTCAACTCAACTCATCATGTTCCTCTTGTACCTTGCGGTGTCGAGGTGAAGTATAAACATCGTGAGAGTGCCCGATTATGGGCTTCATATATCGATATTCCCCATGGACTCTGCTATTCCTTCCGTCAAACGTTTACGTGGTCGGCCTCTTCCTCTGTTTCCATCTGGTCTGTACATCATTGCTTGTTGTGGTATGCTGTTGACTGGTAACCTACTTGCATGGCCAAACCATTTGACTTGCTGCCTTCTAATAAAATCTAGTGCTGCTTTAACCCCGACTTTAGTCCTGATTTCTTCATTTCTGATCTTATCGCTTCTTGATACGTTAAGTATTCTTCTCAGGAACCTCATTTTTGTTGTTCTAATTTTTCTTTTCTCTTTTTCTGTCATTGTCCAGGTTTGGCATTGGTAGCATAGAGTTGGTAGGAAGATTGTGTTGTAAAGTGCTTTCTTAGTAGTTATTGATACATGTTTGTTCTTTAGTATTGGTACCATTTGTCCAATGAGTTGATTTGCCTTATTGCACATATTTTCGATCTCGTCTTCTAATCTGCCATTTGATGATATTATACTTCCTAGTAATTGAACCTGGAGTTCTCTAATGGTTAGATGTGCAGATGACTCTTCTTCTGTGTTGTCGTCATGCGGTATTCTTGCTGTCTCTGCTTGGCTGGTTTCTTTACATATGTTGTCTATATTTGTTATGAACAAGAGGGGGGACAGGACACAACCTTGTCGTACTCCAGATCTTATGGTGAAGGGTTCTGAGTGTCCTCCAGTTGCGCTCACTATGCATTCACTGTTGTTGTATAAACTTCTACATAGGTTTGTTAGATGTGTTCTCACTACATATTGTTTAAGGATTTCCCACAGCTTGTTTCTATCCACTCTATCGAATCCCTTTTCTTGGTCGACAAAGACTAAGTAGAGTGTTTCATTTAATTCGATTGATTTTTCTATAAGTTGTCTAGGAGCAAAAATGGCAACTTATAGAAAAGTCAATAAATTCATAGTATCTTATTGATTGATTGATTGATTGATTGATTGATTTAGGAACCGACATCACAGCATTCGGGGCATTAACATAAGCGCTCCGTCCCCATCCTCAGAAGCCAGCGAAGAGTTCCAACCCCAATAGTACCAGTAGCAATCTGATTATATGTGCGTCTCGCCTTTCCTCTAAACGTCGAGCTTCGGCCAGATCCCCTCGTCACTCCAGGCTGTCGCATTCTTGCCAGACATTATCTTATGCAATAAGTCACATTTTGGAAAGTAAGAAACAGAGTACTGATATCTTACTGATCTTATTTTTCTATATAGCAGAAAATCATGGAACGTGAATGTGAAAATTAGGAGGAACCTAGAAGCAATAGATATGTGGTTCCTATGGTGAATGTTGAAATAATATGAATAAATGAAATAATATGACCATTAAAAGAACGGGAACATACAAATACCTGGGTACAATCTTCAACTGCTCCAACATCATAAGGGAAGAAATACAAACTAGAATCAATTCTGGAAATAAGATATATTATGCACTACAACATCTACTAAAATCAAATGCGCTATCTCGTAACACCAAGATCACAATATACAAAACACTGATTAGACCAGTTGTGCTGTATGGCTCTGAATCCTGGAGTACAACGAAAGGAGACGAAGCCTTGCTACAAACCTTCGAGAACAAAGTTTTAAGACGCATCTTTGGACCCATTAGGGATACACAAAGTAGAGAGTGGTAAAGAAGAAGTACAAAGACATTTATGATCTGTTTAAGTCCCCGCTAATCACTGGTATCATGAAGGCTAATATACTATAATGGCTGGGCATATAGAGAGAATGGAAGATAATAGGGAAACAAAACTCGCTTACACTCAGGAAATAAATGACCGTAGACCCCGATGTAGACCAAGAAGACGGTGGAGAGATAATATATATATATATATACAGACCTACAAGCACTTGGAATCAACGACTGGCAAGAGAAGGTCATCCAGAGAGACGAAAAGAGATGGATTGTATTTGCAGCAAAGAACCTCAATAGCTCGGATCGCTGAAGAAGAAGAAGAAGAAGAAGAAGAAGAAGAAGAAGAAGAAGAAGAAGAAGAAGAAGAAGAAGAAGAAGAAGAAGAAGAAGAAGAAGAAGAAGAAGAAGAAGAAGAAGAAGAAGAAGAAGAAGAAGAAGAAGAAGAAGAAGAAGAAGAAGAAGAAGAAGAAGAAAGAAGAAGAAGAAGAAGAAGAAGAAGAAGAATTGAAGAAGAAGAAGAATTGAAGAAGAAGAAGAAGAAGAAGAAGAAGAAGAAGAAGAGAAGAAGAAGAAGAAGAAGAAGAAGAAGAAGAAGAAGAAGAAGAAGAAGAAGAAGAAGAAGAAGAAGAAAGAAGAAGAAGAAGAAGAAGAAGAAGAAGAAGAAGAAGAAGAAGAAGAAGAAGAAGAAGAAGAAGAAGAAGAAGAAGAAGAAGAAGAAGAAGAAGAAGAAGAAGAAGAAGAAGAAGAAGAAGAAGAAGAAGAAGAAGAAGAAGAAGAGAAGAAGAAGAAGAAGAAGAAGAAGAAGAAGAAGAAGAAGAAGAAGAAGAAGAAGAAGAAGAAGAAGAAGAAGAAGAAGAAGAAGAAGAAGAAGAAGAAGAAGAAGAAGAAGAAGAAGAAGAAGAAGAAGAAGAAGAAGAAGAAGAAGAAGAAGAAGAAGAAGAAGAAGAAGAAGAAGAAGAAGAAGAAGAAGAAGAAGAAGAAGAAGAAGAAGAAGAAGAAGAAGAGAAGAAGAAGAAGAAGAAGAAGAAGAAGAAGAAGAAGAAGAAGAAGAAGAAGAAGAAGAAGAAGAAGAAGAAGAAGAAGAAGAAGAAGAAGAAGAAGAAGAAGAAAAATAGAAGAAGAAGAAGAAGAAGAAGAAGAAGAAGAAGAAGAAGAAGAAGAAGAAGAAGAAGAAGAAGAAGAAGAAGAAGAAGAAGAAGAAGAAGAAGAAGAAATATAGAAGAAGAAGAAGAAGAAGAAGAAGAAGAAGAAGAAGAAGAAGAAGAAGAAGAAGAAGAAGAAGAAGAAGAAGAAGAAGAAGAAGAAGAAGAAGAAGAAGAAGAAGAAGAAGAAGAAGAAGAAGAAGAAGAAGAAGAAGAAGAAGAAGAAGAAGAAGAAGAAGAAGAAGAAGAAGAAGAAGAAGAAGAAGAAGAAGAAGAAGAAGAAGAAGAAGAAGAAGAAGAAGAATGTTGCGAATACCTTGGTCTGAAAGAGTAACTAAAATCAACCACCAGGAAGAGGCTAATAAAAGTAGAACATTCAATACAACTATAATAAAGAAACAAACATCATTCTTTATTCCCGTGATTTGAAGAAGTGAGACATTGGAAAACATCGTGGGAACTGGAAAGATCAATTTGAGAAAAGGCCGAGGCAGACCAAGAGAAATTATGCTAGATTGACTGAGACGATGGCATGTAGGAATATCATCAGCAGAGTTGATCCAGGTCACAAAGGATAGCGATCTGAGGAAATGCATGAATGTCTAACCCGGTTAGCAAGGATATTACTGATATGTGCCGAACATGGCAGCCTTTAAAATTGCCCATTCCTTATCTACACTTGAGTAATCATCAGTGATACTCTTATGCAGCTTTTTGTCGTCTAGTAGCACATATCAGATAGACAACTGAACCGATTCTTCATCTAGTAACACATACCACATAAACAATTGATACGATCAGTCATCTAGTAGCACATACTAGACGATCATGTGAACCGACTAACAGCATATACCAGACAGACATATGACCCGCTCGTCATCTATTAGCAGCGCATACCAGACAGACAACTGAACAGACGCCTAGCATTATCAAGCAGGACAACATGATATGTGAATCGACTCGTCGTTTACGATGTATCGAACTCATTTAGAGCATACTTAGTATTTAGTAGGTCTCACTTTCGATTGACACATAAATAGAATCGTCGTCCAACTTCAGTGGACATTATTTACCAAAGACTTGGGAGTCAATCAGTCAGTCGAGGTTCCAACTTCACGGCAACGGGTCGTCCCCATTATGCTCCATTCCCGTGCCAGCGAATATCACACAAAATGCTCCTCACTGTCTAAATAGACAAGAGTCTCGGCAATCCAACAGCCCGCACAGGTACACTGTGTATAATGCCGCCGTCAGAATGTCAACACAAAATTCATCCACGAATACCACAGTTCATCGTTGATGGACTCGGCAGTCACCAGAAAGACCTCATTGACCCAGGTTTTCTCACATGGCTTGGTCTCTTACCACAGGGCGACCCGCCGAAAATGTCGTACAAAGCACGAACTCCGCAGCTTCAGCGCCGACTCCCATGAGTCTATTACAGCAACACAGTCAATTCAGAAACCGCCGGTAGCCATTGTTCCGAACATGCAGTTCACTGCAGAGGTAAGATGTAAAAGCATTCCACGCAAATTTCACAGCTCACGGTGTCGCCCACGCACTCACTTAGTAGCAGAGCGACGGAACCATGTACTACCAGTCCAACATGAGGGAAATGCGATTGCAAACCGTAGCCACAAGCATAAACATGCCACAGGCCTTATCGACTCAACGCCAAACTGTCATGCTGGCGACCGGAAGTGGGAGTGGATTCATGAATTAAATAGGCTTTTACATGTTATGGTTTTTGGTAATTTCATATCTCTCATAAAAATAACTAAATTTAGGAAATAAGGGATCGATCTATGTTGATTTGATTGTTAATTTGCTTGCTAATAAGCATACAAGTAAGACTGGTAGTGTTGATTATGTATCATGAGGCCTAATAGACTGCAATGGCTGGGGCATATAGAAAGAATGGAAGATAATAGGGAAACAAAACTCGCTTACACTCAGGAAATAAATGACCGTAGACCCCGAGGTAGACCAAGAAGACGGTGGAGGGATAATATACAAACAGACCTACTAGCACTTGGAATCAACGAATGGCAAGAGAAGGTCAACCAGAGAGACGAATGGAGACGGCTTGTATTTGCAGCAAAGAACCTCAATGGCTCGGAAAGTTGAAGAAGAAGAATATGTGCAACTAGATGACGAATCGGTTCAATTTTCTACTTTGTTTGTGTCACGAGATGACGAATCGGTTCAGTTGTTTTTGTCTTTTAAATCTGTATGTGGTATTATTATATAATGAACCAGTTCTTTTGTATATCTGATATGTGCAACTAGATAACGAACAAGTTCTATTGGTTACATGGTCAATCAAATTATCTTGTGCTTTCTCGACAAGTAAGGTTGGATGCAATGAATCTCCACCACTGTCTGTCTCTCGCCCTGACTGTACATTCTGTCGGAATGCTAATCGTTCAAATGTTGATGTGATATTCCCACTTGTATCGTTGTCTACCTCTTGCTCGCTTGCCTTCAACCTTTTTCCCCAGGATGGTTTTTCTAGAATCTCTGCATCTGTTTGTTTTTGGTTTCATGAAATACGACATATTCTTCTGTGTACCCACATCTTCAAGGCCTTTATTCGACTTTCTAATTGCCCGTTCAATGTCCTGGATTCCGCGCCATCCAGCAGTGATGAATATACATAACATTTGACAATTCTCATTTTTAAGGAGTTATTAATATCTCTAGAATTTTTATATTGATTGCATACTGTTGAATGCATGTTGGTCACTCCTATTCTATGTTTGAATTACGCTGCACTTCTGCCATCATCTGTTATTACATGTTCAAGAAAGGAGGAGAAACGTGTTAATTGCTCTAGTATCTCCCCTTTAATGTGATGTTCATTAATGACCTTTCATTTCCACTGCTAATAATCATAGTTTTCGTCTTTTGGTATATTAATGTCTAAGCCAAATTCTACACTGTGCCTGTTTACCTGTGCCACTAGGGCATGTAACTCGTGCTTGTTTTCTGCTAGTAACATTATCTATCTGGCATGTGCTACTGTCCTCTAAAAGTATTGGAGAGTTTTGGTCATAGACCACAACTTTATGAAGGGAAAATCCCAACTGCACCTCCCCGCGGTAGAGGATGGAAGCACTCTACGGTGTGGCTAACACAGCTCTGGGGACCGAGTATCCACCGGAATAAGTGGACAACTCTGCAGCTGAGCAGAGCAGGGCACTCATTTGTCCTTACAGTCGGAAATGGCTGTCAAAGGCAGAGGTAAAAAGACCACCATATGAATATGGAAGGCAAGGGGAAACCACCACATTATCTTCCCAAGACTTCATGGCAAAACATATATCAAAGTTAGTGAAGGACGTTAATGGCTGTCTTAGGGCATCCTCGTCCGGTAGGGACAGTCATGAGCCACAGGTGACACCAGACCGTCATCCAGCTACTGATGGCAAAATCTTAACTAAAATAAATAAATTTAGAGTAGGAACATGGAATGTTAGGACATTAAATGAGCTAGGAAAGTTGACCAATGTTCTAAGAGAGATGGATAGCATGAAAATGAATATACTAGGCGTTAGTGAGATGAGATGGAAGGGATCGGGCAAAATTATAGCTGACAATCACACAATAATTTATTCTGGAGGGGATACACATGAAAAAGGTGTAGGAATAATATTAGACGAAAAAACAGCCAAGTCAATTAATGGATACTGGTGTATTTCAGATAGAGTTATTATGGTAAAAATCAAAGGCAAACCAATAGACATAAATATTATACAAGTATATGCACCAACAGCAAGCAGTAGTGAGGAAGAAATACAACACTTTTACGACGAAATAGAAATGGCGATGGCTCATATTGGATCACAAGAAATAAAGATAATACTTGGTGATTTTAATGCAAAAATAGGAAAGGGAAAAATGGAGGATGTAGTGGGGAATTATGGTTTAGATACAAGAAATGAAAGAGGGGAAAAGCTAATAGAATGGGCAAATATCAATGATATGATAATTGGAAACACATGGTTTAAGCACCATAAAAGACGACTGTACACATGGATAAGCCCTGATAAGAAAATACGCAACCAAATTGACTACATACTAATTAATAAAAGATTTAGAAATGCTTTAATTAATGTAAAGACAATGCCTGGTGCTGACTGTAATAGTGATCATGTACCACTATGTGGACAAATAAAAGTAAGATTAAAGAGAGGGAAAAAATGGTTAAGAACATGAGACTTAATAAAGAGGTTCTGAAAATAGATAAAGAAATGCAAGAACAATACAGAGTGACTGTGAAAAATAGGTACAATGCAATAACTAAAATACAGAGTATAGATGAACAATGGGAAATGTTAAGGGACTCCATTCATCAAACTAGCAAAGAAGTATTACCGGAGAGAGGCAAAATAGCTAAGAAAAAATGGATGAATGAAGATATCTTAAAATTGATGGACAAAAGAAAACAGAGTAAAAATGACAAACAAGAATACGCTAAGATAAATAAAGAAATAAAAGATAAATGTGGGAAGGCTAAAGAAAGTTGGTTAAACGAGCAATGCAAAAAAATTGAATTAAATTCCATTAAAGATACAAAAAATATGCACAGACAAATCAGTGAGCTTACAGGAAGAAAAATAAGAATAAATACGGGGTGTTTGAAATCAAAAACAGGAAAGATAATATTAGAGGAAGATGCTATAATGAAGAGGTGGAATGAGTATATAAGAGAATTATATGTAGGAGAAAGGGAAGAATTAACAGAAGATAGTAACTTAGAAGGTCCACCTATTCTGAAAGAAGAAGTCGTTGACGCTATGAAACGTATGAAGAAAGGAAAAACAGCTGGGCCAGATGAAATCACAATAGAAGAATTAGAAGTATTGGGAGAATTTGGAGTAGATATATTAACCAAAATGTTGAATGATATTTACAGCAGTGGATATTTACCCAGTGATATGCTGAAATCTGTATTTATAGCTATACCAAAAAGACCAGGAGCAATTAATTGTGAAGATTTTCGCACAATTAACCTTATAAACCATATCACTAAGCTTCTACTCAGAATCATAATGAGAAGAACCAAAAAGAAAATAAAAATGGAAATTAGTGAAGAACAGTATGGATTTGTGGAAGGAAAGGGCACAAACAATGCAATTTATACATTACGGACACTAATAGAAAGGTCAATAGAGAAACAGAGAGACATATATTTGTGCTTCATAGATTATACTAAGGCATTTGATAAAGTAAAACATGATGAACTGATTAAAATGTTGGAAGATATCAACATTGATGGAAAAGATTTAAGAATAATAAAGAATGTTTACTGGAACCAAGTAGCAGCAATTAAAATGGGAAATAAAGAGGGTAGTTACGAACAGATAAAGCTAGGAGTACGACAAGGGTGTGTCTTGTCACCAGATCTTTTCTCCCTGTATAGCGAAGTAATAATGAGAGAGATCAAAGAGATGCCAGGAATACTAGTTGGAGGTTATAATATAAATAATATACGCTATGCAGATGACACAGTATTAGTGGCGGATAATTCAACAGACCTACAACAATTATTAGACGTTTAGTAACAGAGAGTGCAAGGAAAGGACTCTCCTTGAATATCAAGAAAACAGTAACAATGGTAATATCAAAGAAAATGGTGACACCAAAATGTGACATAGAAATAGAAGGGAAAATCCTTAACCAAGTTGATAATTTTAGATACCTAGGGGCATTTATAACATCAGATGGAAGATGTACAACAGAGATTAGGAGCAGAATAGGGCAGGCAAAAGCCGCATTTCAGAAAATGAAGAGTATCTTATGCAATAAGTCACTATCACTGAATGTAAGAAAGAGAGTGCTGAAATGCTATGTGGAACCAGTTTTGCTGTATGGCAGTGAATCTTGGAATGTAAATGAACAAATTAAGAAGAAATTAGAAGCAACAGAGATGTGGTTCCTGAGACGAATGTTGCGAATTCCTTGGACTGCCAGAGTAACTAACGACGACTACCTGAAACAAGCTAATGAAACTAGAACATTATATACAACAATAAGACAGAGACAAACAGCTTTATTCGGTCATGTAATGAGAAGAGAGGCATTGGAGAACATCGTAACAACTGGAAAGATCGAGGGGAAGAGAGACAGAGGTAGACCAAGAGAAGTGATGCTGGATGGATTGAGACGGTGGCATGGAGGAATATCAGCAGCAGAGTTGATCCAGAAAACCAATGACCGAGATCTGTGGAGAGCCATGAACGCCTATGATGATGATGATATGTGATACTAGATGCATATCCAGATATTCAGCCTGCAGAGGTGGAGCTGGATGTCAACTATGAGAAATCATGTAAAGAAGACATTAGAAAAGCTATTAAATCCGTAAAGGATGAAAAAGCTGCTTGCCAAGATGGTGTCAGATTAAAAGCTATTGAGGTCAATTTAAATACCTCACAGGAATTACCGCACAATTTATTTAATAGTTGAGACGGTTGAAGAATTACCATCAGACCATAAGCAAGGACATCGAGTAAAGTTGCAAACAAAAACAAGGGGCGGCGGGTGGGTGGGGTGGGGGGGGGGGGGGGCTGCAGTAATGACACAATTATCGGAGGAATAATGTTATTGTCAGTTCCGGGGGAAATATTTCTAGTGTGCAGGATCATTCTAAGAGTATTG
>JACEFZ010012753.1:0-25245 GCA_014155875.1 Cepaea nemoralis
TGCATTATGATATTTACTTCAGAATTCTTGCATTTCTTGAAGGTTTGCTCTAAATCATTATAAAATGCATCAATAATGACATCATTACTATCTGCTGTTGGTGTATAAACTTGTATGACGTTAACATCAAAAGGTCTTCCACTCACCTTCACCAGTAACACTCTATCTGATACAGTCCAATATCCTTTGACCGATTTTGCTCTCTCTGTATCCATTAAAATTGCTACTCCTCGCTGTTGTTTCTCTCCACCAGAATAGATTATTCTATATTCCTCAGATCGTATAATGATCATTCCTGTCCATCTGGTCTCATTAATATAACTAACAGGTTAATATTTAATCTTCTCATTTCATTCTTAATGTTATCAAATTTTCCATCCCCACTCATGGTTTACATTCCAAGTTCCTACTTTCAATGTTGACATTCTTTTGCACTCAGTCACCTGCTGACGGTCTGGAGTCATCTGGTGCACATGACTACCCCTACCGGGCGAGGCTGCTCCTATGGAGCACCCATTTACGCCGTTTCTCTGATTATCGATAAGACATAGGAAATCTACTCCACATCAATTACCAAAATAAAGCTTATTAAATTATCATATGTGATCTTCCACCAGACATATTGGCCTATCCAGATTTTGTTCTGCCTCTCGCAATGAATAACCACTGACGTTTCCTTTCGGACCTGTCGTCTAAAAGCTTCTCTTTTAATAAAAAAAAAAAAGCTAGCAATGTCGCTCTCATCAAAAGGAATCAATTAGGTTACAGGGCCATCTTGATTAACTTCTCCCCTCCGTGGTCCTGTCACATAGCCCCCTCCCCAACCCTCCCTCCCCTTCCCTATGTTGTTATCGTTAACCAAACTGAATATTAAATTAACGTCATAATACAAAAAGGAACCCTCACATCTATGTAATCTACTTAACTTCGCCTGTAAGGGAAAAAAAACACTCAGTGCTTTTACTATTAATCATCTATAATCATGACACACAACAATAACATTAAATCATAAACAAGTTACTATTTTAAAGAACTCTAATTTTAAGCCGTTCACTTGTTTCGATCAATTTATATTTAAGCGTTTGCAACCTGTTCATTATAAGCTCGAAGGATGCTCCACAACATTGTCCACTGGGCACCTTATTTCATTAAAGCGATTCTGTACCATCACGCTCTCACTAATGTCACATTCAGGCACACGCAGTCTGGGACCTTTATTGACCACACCTATCACTATATAGTGATCACTTGCCATATTAAGAGCAAGGATGACCAGATTTTCCATCTCTAAATTCTAACCTGCATCATGGTCAGACGCTAATATTTATATGAAAGAATGTATGAGAGGAGATAGAGAAAAAGGGCAGAATGTCAGATGAACCTGCATACCCAATTCTTAACCCTTTGAAAATAAAGATTGTTCGTTCGTTCGCTCGTTCGTTTATCTGCACTCTCTCTACTAGCTGCCACGTAATTGTATCGGTTGTATTAGGTTTAAATACTATAGTGAAATAATATTAAACAAGAAAGACAGGAGATTCAGTACTTAGGCGGCTGTCAGTGGTACTATTTAGCAATAGGAGGGAAATACAACCTAATATCATCATCATCCAGTGCCTTGCCATCATCTCTCTAGGCCAGAAGGTTTATCCAGTTCTGTTGTATTTTGGGCAGTTAAATGTATACAAGAGACAGCATTGAAGTTATAGACATATTTTAAGCGAATGAAAGAAGAAGAAGAAGACATCATCGGTGAATTGTATATAGATTTGGAGAATGCCTTCAAGAAATGCAAGTATTCAAAATTGAATATAATTAGTGACTTTAATGCTAAAGTTTTAAATCAACAAAATGGATACACAGTAGGCAAGTATGGACTTGGGGAACAGTATGAAAGACGCTGCAGACTTGTACAGGGGAAAAGAGCATGAAAACATGAAAGCTAACAGGACGGTATAGATATAATGCCGGTACAAACACAATGTGCTGAATGTATTTATATATTAGTTGTAGTAAAGACAGCATGTGTGTAATATAGATATGCATTTTCAACGGTAAAGGTATGGCTGCCGGTTTCCCTGGCCTAGGAATTAAACTACTTTCTCCGTAATCCCGTTATCCACGCTGGGTAACGCAGCGCGCGATAAGTGGAAGCGGTTCTCGTCGCGTTGGTAACTTAGGGATAAGTGAGCCGGTCCGCTCAGAAAGCATTGGCTAAACTACTCAGCGTAATCTTGCCAAGAAATTAACAATCAGCTGAAAGATGCTGATATTGACAGCGATGTCCTGTACAAGGATATGCGGGAAAAAAACAAACATATATATATATATATATATATATATATATATATATATATATATATATATATATATATATATATATATATATATATATATATATATATATATAATGAGATCTACAGAAAATATGTCAGGGATCCTGGTTGGTGGACATAATATAAATAACTTAAGTTATGCTGATGACACCGTCTTGACAGCAACAAGTTAGAAAGATCTGTAGGAAATGGTAGATACAGTGGTTATAGAAAGTGAAAACATGGGCCCTAGTTTCAATAGCAGAAAGACAGAAGTCATAGTGATATCACTGAAACATATTATGACCAAATGTGCAATTAAAGTAAATGACATTATTGTGGGGCTAGTGCAGAAATTTAGATATCTAGACATGTGGATAACATCAGATGGAAGTGGCATCTTTGAGATAAAGAACAGAATAGGACAAGCAAAAACTGCATTCTTTTACATGAAGAACATTGTGTGCAATAAGACATTGTCCTTGACAGTTTAAAAAAGATGTTCTTGCATGTTATACATAATCAGTTTTAACATACGGCTGAGAATCTTGGACAAATTAGTAAAGAGGCGAAAAAAATCCCTGGAAGCCTTGGAGATGTGGTTTTATAGAAGTATGCTGAAAATGTTTTGGGCAGCCAAATTGAGCAATCTGGACATGTTGAGGGAAGCTGAGTCGCAAAGACAACTTATCACTAACATTAGAAAGAAGCAGTCACCGTTTTGTTTGACCACATTATGAGAAGACAAAAACTGGAACATGTTGTGATAACCGGAAAGATTTGCGGAAAGAAAGATAAAGGATGATAGCCTGAGAAAATTCTTGACAGTCTTGTGTCATGGCACGGAAAAGAGTCAACACGCAAACTGATCCATGCCGCCGGAGATCGCAATGTGTGGAGAGGTATGATCGCCCACGCCATAATTGTACTGATGCACTTGTTTAATAATATTTCCATTTATCCTTATATTACATTGTGGTATTTCTTTCTTCTTAGGGATGACCATAATCTCTATCTTTTTACAATTTAATAAAAAAAAACATAACCTAATTGTTCACTGTATAATAGCTGTATCTACTATCTGCAATCAATATTGTATCATCCACATATCTATTGTTATTGATGTTATGTCCCCCAATCGGGATTCCTCTCACATCTTCTAAATTTCTTTAAAAAAAAACAAAACAAACAAACAAACAAACAACATTTATTTTCACTGTACAGGGAACAATTATCTTGAGACATTACACAACTCTGTCGCACACCTCCCTTAATAGGCTGATATTGGACTACGTCATTGTCAATATTTTTGGCATCTTTATGGCATCAACCATCCATCCATCATGTGCCATGCCGATATGCGTGGGCAGTCATGTTTTGCCATCTTAATCGCTCACCAGAGTCGTAGATCAGCTTCGTGTTTCTGTCTCAGCCATGCCACATGACCAAGCCATCCAGGTATTTACTTCTCGGTCTTCCCCTTGGTCTCTTCCCTTCGATCTTACCAGTTATCACCTAAGTTCTCCAATTAATTTCTTCTCATAACACGCCCAAACAATGTTGACTGTCTAAGTCTAATTTCTCTAATCAATTTACGATTTTCATTTGTTTCTTGAAGGACTTGTTCATTGGTATTTCTATCTGTCCATGGTATTCTTTGCATTTTCCTCAGAAACTATATTTCCACAGCCATCAGATGTTTTTCAGATTGTCTGCTCATTGTCCACGTTTCACATCCATACAAAAGTACAGGTTCTATGTAACACTTCAACACTCTTTTTCTCGTTTCAATTGATATCTTTTTATTGGTCAGTATATTTTTCATCTTGCAAAAAAAACAAAACAAAGATGGCAAAATCAGAATAGAAAAAGATAAGATTGTATATATGTGGTCATATTATGTGAAAGACATTTATGGTGATACAAGAGAAGAACACTTGTGGCAAGCTGCCGGAGACTATCGTTGCTTTTAAGATTCAGGAATATTTAGAAAGGGAAAAGTTCCCCCCAAAAGGTTTGGGAAGTTCCCGACCAAGGAAAGATACTTGGTAAAATGCAGTCACTTTTGCCAATGATGTTAATGAAGGGTTCCCAAACAGACATTAAATGGCGATGGCATCACTCGACCTCAAGGACGCATACAACAGAGTCAGATATGACATTTTGATATACGCTCTTATGCAGATGAGAGATTGGTTGGTGAACTGGATTGCAGTTGTCTTGTATTCTTGTAGAGTGGTTCTCCCGCTGGGTACATGGACCTCTAAGCCATGTATCATAGCCCCCAGACTACCACAGGGATCAGCGATTTTACATGTGCTTTTCAATGTTTATACGAGCAAGATTGCAACCTCTAAGCACCAGGGGCTGGAAGGATACGAAACATGTGCAGATGTTGTTTTCGCAGACAGGTAGGGGAGGGACAGAAATAAGATAGCTCATTAGCTGCAGGCGACGATGGACAAAGTGATGGATTGGTGTACGGCGATGAATGCTGTCATCATCCCAGAAAAGGCATCTGTCTTGTGGTGCTCTCTGGACAACAAGATTGTTAAAGCTGACTTCTCAAGCCTCACAATAAATTATAGAACTGTGAATAGAGTAAGCAGACTGAAGTATCTGGGAATCGTTGTTTGATAGAAGCATGTCCTTTAGGGATCATGTTGAAGTGGTGGTTACAAAGTGTCAGAAGTGGCTCAATGTACTGAAGAGTTTAACAGCAAGGGACATGGAGCAGAAAATGCTAGTGACACTTGTTCAGCACTTCAGCACTTGATCATTTCAGTGAAAAGAATAGACTAGGAATGCTCACTATCTCAAAGAGTCAGCTAGGGAAACTAGAACGCATACAGAATGACGCCATGGATTTGATTCTTGGATTACAATGACATCCTAATAGTGTGTATGCAGTACATCCACCAGTTGCCGACCAATGGAGGAAGATCATGGATGGCTCAGGCAGAAGATACCATCAGAGAAGTACGCACACTTGAGAAGATTTTGGCAGAGGCAAGGAGTGGGTCAGAGTGAAGAATAGAAATTTAGACGCGTGTGGGGTTATAATCGCATGGGACCGTGAGTGTAGGAAGTGGCCAGCAGGCGCTACGGATTTAGAAATTCAGCAATTAATTCATGGCCACTCTCGTCCTGACCATGTCATTATCTATACGGATGACTCTGTGTAAAGACGCAAAACAATGCGTGGGGATTCATAGCAAAAGCAAATAGCCAATGTTTTGTAAAGGAGAGCATGGCATATGATACCACAACCTCAAATCTTAGAATCAAGGTTCCTGCAGCTTTCCGCTGATTGGAGAATAAACTGCACACACACGTTGTGATTGTAACTGATTCACAAAGCCTGATGCAGAACGGCTTACATAGATTCAGAGATGGCTGGTTGTGAGCATGTGCTGGATCTTTTCTCCAGTACACTCTGGTGTGGTTGGAAATTAACAGTCAGACAGACTGACTAGTGCCGCATCATTAACGGGAGATTTTATGCATGATAAGGTAGATGTGGTGAAGGCATGTAGCATGTGACGAATGTAAAGAACAGTTACACTATCATGGTCTGGAGAGAATGCAGCAACAAGGGGTGGTCAGCGGATCTGGTCGACAGTCGTCACTCAGAGGTAAAGCAAGGCGGATATATAATCATATTGCAAGAGGCACCATTAGAATTGGAACGCATCGCTAGCTGTTGAAGATGAGGTCTGAGTCCTTATGGGAATGGCCCGAGTGCAGTGATGTCGGCTCTTGATTTAACTGAACTCAACACAGGAGAAGAACAGTATGATATTCGGATTAATAATGAAGGACCATCAATTTTGAAGATGGAAGCTCAGAATGCTCTTAACCATATAAAAACTGGCAAGACCTCGGTCCCAGACAACATCACAACATAAATGATCAGTGCCGTAGAAGAATATGGAATAGACCAGGTCACCAGATTGCTGAACACAAGCTGCTATAAAGATTGATAATGAAGTAGATCAATATCAGCCTATTAAGAGAGGTGTGAGACAGGGATTTTTAATGTCTCCAGATCTTTTCCTTCACAGTAATATTTTCAGAAATTTAGAAGATATGAGAAGAATCCCCATTTGGGAACTAACATTAATAACAATTTAGAAATGCGGACGATACAGTATTGATTGCTGATAATTAGCCAGATCTGCAACATGTTAGTAGATGCGGTTGCTGCACACAATGAACAAATAGGGTTAGAATTAAATTGTAAGAAGACACAGATTATGGTCATCGCTAGGAAGAGGGGAAATACCACAATGTAATATACAACTAAATGGGAACATTCTTAAACAAGTGATTCAATAAAATTAACGGTCATTGCATCTGATCGGAGATGCCTTGAGGAGATTATAACAAGAATCACCATGGCGAAGGTTACCTATTGCAAGATTGAAAACATACTGATTAATAAAAAGTTGTCATTTGCAACGAAAACACGAGTGTTGAAGTACTACATAAAACATGTACTTTAGTATTGATGTAAAGCGTGGACAAATAGAAAACAAGCTGAAAAACATCTAATAGTTGAGGCAATGTGGTTTCTGAGAAACATGCAAATAATATCATAGACAGACAGAAAAAATAATGGCCAAGTCCTACAAGAAACTAATGAGAACCGTAAATTGATTAGAGAAATTAGATGCAGATATTCACAATTATTTCGTCACATTACGAGAAGAAATAATGTGGAAAACTGTGTCACAACTAGCAAGATTGAAGGGAGAAAAACAAGGGGAAGACAGAGAAGTAAATATCTAGATGTCTTGACCACGCGGTATGGTCGAGCCAAGAACAAAGAGCTGATCCACGACTCTGGTGATCTTGTGAGATAGCGTATCATGATAGCCCGTGTTTATCAGCATGGAACATGATCATGAACCTACTGTTTAGTGCTTCCACTAATATGTTTCTGAAAGCTCATAAATACAAAATAACTTTCCTTCCGTGACTTCCATATTCCAGTGATAATACGCACTACGGATGCTCTTGTAGCTACTGATAGGGTCGCCCATGTCTGACTAGCCAAGAGATTCAGACCAGACGAACTGAGACACGTACCGGCTGTCTTGTCGGTAGTCTGGGGACAATCAAAGCCAGGGAAAATAAATTCGACAACATTTTAGTACATGTCGTATGTACTGAACCACAAGCTTGACAAGAAACAATACAACATAACTTGTTTTATGATAACAGTATGGTAAGTTTACCACCCGTTTTATAGTTGCGAACATCTGGAAGAATATTTTAGTAACTTTTCTAATAAACGCCATACTTCTCTTACATCCCAGCACGTTGCTGTGTTATCATGAATCTCAAGTGATCAGTTATTATTTACCAGAGAGCTTTCATCTAGTGGAACAATTAAACAGGCATCGTGCAGAATGTGGCTTAGATATTAACATCCAAAAAACGAAAACTATGATAACTAGCAGTAGAATAGAAATGTCAACAATGAATATCACAGTAAACGGGAAGATTATAGAACAGGTAACAAGTTCATCCTACCTTGAAAATGTAATAACATATTATGGCAAAAGTGAAACAGAAATCAAAAAGAGAATAGAAATGGCCAAAAATGCTTTCAAATTCATGAAATCAGCACTAACATTCTAGGGATATTAACACCACATTAAAAATGAGAATTGTCAAATGTTATGTATATTCAACACTATTATATGGCGCGGAAGCCTGGACATTAAACTATCAATTAGAAAGTCGAATAGAGGCCCTGGAGATGTGTATTTACATAAGAATATGGCATATTTCATGGAAACAACGGTAATAAAATACAGTGGTAGTAGAAAAACTGGGAGTGAAAAGTGAGTTGATGAAAGAAATTAAAACAAAAGAGGCAAGGGAAATTAATTCGGCCACGGTAAAAGACATAATACTCTCATAAAAACCATATTGGAGGGCAAGGTTGAAGGCAAGCGAGCAAGAAGTATGTATGTATGTGTTGTTGCGTATCCCTTACGGGACGTTGCAGTCAACACCAGCATTGTTCAGCTGCTGTTGATGTACTAGGCAAGTGTTACGTTCAGTAGTTTGCCATTGCTTTCTGAACGACCGGCCCCTATACCTTTTTCGAAAAAACCAGCACCGCCGTGTTTCGAACTCGGGTATACGGGCTCATAAACCGCGTGCGCAAGCCCTTAGCCACAGAGACCGGTAAGAAGTATACAACGATACAAATGGGAAGATACCATCAAGAGATGGATAAACATGAATCTGACTGAATGTACAGCCACGGCGAGAGACAGACAGTGTTGGACATCCAATGCAGCCAACCTTTACTGTGGAGATGGCACCTGATTGATTGAAATCCCAGGGTTCTGAATGGAGTTATGGTAACAAGTGAAAGAGTTTCTCAAAATATCTCTGAAATGTTTGTTTGTGGCTACAAAGATGACGAAATTACTTGATGAGTTGGTACAAAATAATAATTTATAAATATGGTATACGAATACTCCCATGGATCGAAAATTGGGTTCGTCTTCGAAAACTGGTACTACCATTAAACCGGGTATGATTGCCGGTAAACCAATTGGTGCGCAGGCAAAAGTATAAAAGACACATAAACATAATAACATCTTCGTGGTGCGGGACACACCAGCTTCCGTTTTAGCTACCTGCTGACCTTTGAAACCACTGGTCATCTTCCTCCGTTTCTGAGACATTAGCGTAAATTTGATTCCGATAGCAATTGATCCGCAGGCGACGAAAATAACCAGAATGGAAATGGAGTTGAAGAACATCTCGAAACATTTCAAAACTTTGCGATGTGACCAAAACATGTTGTTTCTCGCGGACAGACCTACGGAGATATTTCTGGAGCTATCCAAGGTGTACTCAAACTGGAAGAAGGTACGGATGTAGATCTGTACACCAACTGCTGCAATCAGAGGTACAGTGACAGCGATTATAGTTCTCCGTGGAGTCACTAAAGAGGCAAATTTGAGGGGCAGGAACACCGCCAGTAATCTTTCAACTGTTATCAGCGCCGGGATGCAGCACGACATTGGACCCGCTATCCAGTTTAAACTGTCAAAAAATTGATACAAGTAATGCAAAACACGCGCCGTTGGCTCTGGATAGGCAAAGCCGCCGCCTCCCCACTCGTACATTAGTTTAGGCGGCCCGTTGATGCCGACCATAAACAGTATATCCGAAATGGCTAAACTAAACAGCAGGATATTGGAGCTTTTACTGAATCCTTGCTTGGCTATGACAAACTTAAACAATTTCCGATGATTCCAAGAATTGCAATTGTAGGGGTGATTATAAACACGAGAAGCCAGTGGACATATTCTATTAGCGGATCAGTAATTATGTAACTGTTACCGTATTTGACAGCATTCCCGTTCTCATCAGAATACAAAGTCTGTATTTTCGGAGTGTTGGAAAAGTCTGTTATGTTTGTAATCATGGCTACTCTCAGCAAGCTACAGAACTTCAAAGCCCGATGAAGTTTAGGAAGCTGTTTTTCTGGTTTATGAAGTGTACGGTTATGAATGAAGCTACCTCCATCAAAAAAAAAACAAAAAAAATAGGATCTACTATTACAGAGATTCGTGGAGTTTACAATGTTTTCCATGAACGTCTTGGTGAAACGTTATGTCTGAAGGCGGCTGTTAAGGCATTTGACATGGTATGTGCACGTTAGTATGTTTATTGTTACAATATTTATGAGAAATTAGATCTCATTACGTAGAAAACTGATATTCTTCTAAACACTTTTCGGCACACTCAGCTTCATTCTGGACAGCAAAGAAAGTTTGTTGGACAGGCAATGGATATTAAAGGATACTCCCTCTGTTTGATTGTAAAATGCAAAGAGCTTCACGGGTCTTTGTGGTGTGAGATATCCAGCTTATGTCCTTGTTGTTTTGTCTTCCACCTATCCAGCAGCAAATATTTATATCTATTCAGTTATTCGGTTTATAAATTTGGGAAAGCTATTTGGTACTAATTAGTTTATTCATGCACACAACCACGAAGGTAAACCAGTCACCGACTGAGCATGCAGAAGTTATGGAAATTCCTTTCTGTCTGTCTTTCTGTCTGTCTGTCTGTCTGTCTGTCTGTCTGTCTGTCTGTCTGTCTGTCTGTCTGTCTGTCTGTCTGTCTGTCTGTCTGTCTGTCTGTCTGTCTGTCTGTCTGTCTGTCTGTCTGTCTGTCTGTCTGTCTGTCTGTCTGTCTTCTTCTTAATCCTCTTTATACTACTACTACTACTACTACTACTACTACTACTACTACTACTACTACTACTACTACTACTACTACTACTACTACATGTCCTCTTTTTTCTCCATAAATCCACTACCTCCTCTTTCTTCATCGCCTTCATTTTCTCGATTGTATAATACTCGTACATTCTGGAATGGCATATACTATCATGTTTCTGAAAATCCCTCGTCTGTTACTGTTATTATAGTCTGTCCGGAAATGAATGCCGTCATTCACGATCAATTATTTTGAAAACTGTCTGTTAGCATCGTTATGAAATTTTTCCTGCCGTCTTATATTTACTCCCACCCAAGGAATATGTCTTTGGTAGGTCCAAAAACAACTTAAATCATCGAAAGCGGCGTACATTTCTTTGATGTTTTGGTGAAAAACTAGTGATTTCTCGCTAACAAACTTGTTTTACAGTAATGAATGCCCCGCCAATTCAGATGACGACACAAGGCGTATCCGGATTCGTATGGGAAGTGGGTGCAATAAAAGAAGTAGCTTAAAAGTCGACAGGGTCGACTGCATTGCACCGGGTTTTTATCCCATATGGCTCAGTCTCTTTCCGCAGCGCGGAAAGCGTCGCACAAAGCACGAACTCCGTAGCTCCAGCGACGACCCTCGGGAGTCTCCGAAAAAATGCACTCGTGAAATGAAGGACGCGGCCCGGAATCGAACATACAACCTTCGGAGCCCGAGTCAGACGGCTTGACCACTTACACCACGGAGACTCCCGAGAGGGGTGCAATGTGTAATATTAGTAAAGACAGAGAATTTACAGAGGCATGGGGTAAATAATGTGTAAATTGACAGGAAAGTAGAAGGAATATATTTCTTACCTTATTTTTCACTTCCTTCTTGTTTCTTCAGCTGCTGGTTAATAATTGTACACAAGTATTCATGTTACTAGGATGCATTTAGCTTTTTATATTGAGTTCGTGAAAGCTTCCAAATAGCTGTGCGTTAATGTGCGTATGGAGTGACCAGAAATGATACCGCAATTTAGTCATCATGTGTCCATTTTTAAGGATCTGTTCAGCTGTCTGTGTAGTTTGTTCACACGTACACATGGGTGACAGACCCGCTTTGAGTCTTCGTGAAAGATTGTCTACTCTGCTGTTACTGTTCAGAGACGGAACATGATTACCTGTTTTGCACTATGAAAATAGTTGTCAGTGTCTCTGTAGTGGGACTTTCTTCTTAACGACCAAGATGTTGGTCCTCTTTTCATTGAAGTTTATAGATTGATTCGTATGCACGTGTGTTGTCCCCTAATTTGGACAACGTGTTTGCTCTCACGTTTCTTGTTATGCACAATATGTCAGTTTCCACCGCAATATTACTCTTCTGTTGGTATTCAATGCGTTTAGTGTTTTGTTTTTTTCAATACCAGTTGTTTGTCACCGCTGAGGGCTTGCGGAATTGAAAATTCATCACTGTGGAATACAAACTGTTGCCATTGACATTGTGCTGATGCTGTAATGTTTAGGGCCTGCAATTCGTCTGAATAGTTGGAGCAAAATATCCCAGTAAGCGTGCACGTGGATTAAGGTCTGCGATCTGCTCAGACCTTAATCTGTGTCGGGCGATTCCAGTAGGTTAATGACTGCTCTCGGTTGCATAAAATTGAATCCATCCTTTCTCCAATAGTCCTCTTCCTCTTTCAACACATGGTCCCCACATTCTTCCAGTAACTTTTATCAATATTTAATAGCGCGGACTGGATTAGTATCTTGACGTCAGACAATTTGAATATAGTATTGTCAGCTGCCACCTGTCCTTTAATTTTAGCCCACACAAGTTCTATAGGGTTAAAATGAGAATGGTACGGCGGAAGTCTCAAGCACCCATGACGATGCTCTTCTATCAACTTGTCGATTTGATATTTCTTGCTTTTTGGCGTCTGTTTTACAAGCGACAACAATTCTAGCTAGAAATACGTTTCTGGAAATGGTATGTTTTCCATTCGGAGCCATATCTTTATTGCTCCCTTTGTGCTCGATGCTGTAGGTATTTTAGTCTTCTTGGGCAACAACATTGATATCATACATTGTCCATAATTGGACACGACGGTCTATCTAGGGATGGAAGCACAGTATTCTCGAGACAATCTCTAAATACATTACCATTCATCTTATTATGATAATCCATATTGTCTGTATGCTTTGAATACGAACACGAGCCCAGCATTCTGTTGTAAGCCATTATGCGTATTACCAGCATCGGCCATGACCAAAAGCTGTCCTATACTACTGGGCACATATCGCTTTATCTGCTGTCCATCCACTGATTGCCATTCCTTATCACTTGTGTGGTGCTCATTGATCCACATTTCATCCAAATACACTATGCCATAAATTTATTTGCGCATTTCTCTTATTTCACGTAGATATCTGCTTCTCATGGCTCCTAAATGCGGTTGCTCGCAAATAATATTTCTACCTCCCTTGTACTTTCTAAAAGTGAAGATAATGTCCTTATAATTTTCCACAAAGTTGTTTTGGATAGCTCTATGTTATTGTTCTTTCTCAACCAAACCCTAAGTTTTCTTACAGTCACTGTTTACTTTGGCATCCAGCATTTTTATAATGCTGGATAATTCCTGGATATAAAATCCAAAATTTTTATAATTTTAGGAGTCTCCGTGGCGAAGTGGTCAAGTCTTTTGACTCGGGCTCCGAAGGTTGTGGGTTAGATTCCGGGACCGCATCCTTCGGTTCACGAGTTAAATTTTTCGGAGACTTCTGTGGGTCGTCGCTAGATCTGCGGAGTTCGTGCTTAGTGCGATGCTTTCCGCGCTGCGGAATGAGACCGAGCCATATGGGATAGAACCTGGTGCAATGAAGTCGACCCTGTCAACTTTTAAGCGACTTTTTAAAGCATTTTTATAATAGCTCACCTTATGACATCTTTGTCAAAGCTGTCTACAATAACCTTTCTACCTACCTGTTTGGTTATTGCGTGGAGGTTTAATTTCAGATTCTTGCCCCCATCGACGAAATGACCGTTTACTCAAACCCAATGCATGCACTGTTTTTTTTTTTTGGGGGGGGGGGGGGGGGATTTGTAATAGTATAAAAACAGTTTCCTGCGATCAACTTCTATACAAAAATATGTGTACATCTTCATGGCGATTCTTGAAGTGTATACACAATTTCGCATTCAATCTCATTGAAAATTATTCACACATTTCAATGTTAGCGATAAGTGGTAAGATTCTTTTAAAATATAATAATAATCAGGTTTCATGAAATAGCCCACATTTTGACGACACCTCTGAAAACTCCCAGTTAAACAGCGTGGGGTTCTTGGCATAATGCCAATCCCTTGAAACACGTAGAATATTCAACATTGAACGCTGATTGCCTGGCTACGGTGTAATACATTAAAAATTATGAACTTAATCTCTGACTCGTAAATTATATACTGCATATAAACAAACATTGAAATCTGCTGTACAATCTACAGAACAAAAATTGTTGTTGTCGTGTGGACATGGTGATAAGGCTATATGCTAATTTAACAGTGTCAAAGGAAGTAACAAGAGTCGAGTTGGTGTATAAGATTATATTTTATTCTCAAGACGACAGGCCGCGTCTTCTCAGCTGGGCTATCGGATGTTTACTAACCTTAACAACATAATACGTCACGATCGAGCATCTCCCACCCCTTTCAGTCTCAATGCTCAATCGTGCTGTATCTGAGTTTCCCACTAGATCCCAATTATGCCTAACACTGTTACACCTCCCCATGTTTAATAAAGAATTTTCCTTATAAAGGAAAAATCTTTACTCTAAATCCCCATACTCCATTCCCTCTTTGTCTTCTAACCTTCGCTAAAACCAAGTTTGAGTAAACAATATATCTTTTACTCTTCTCCCAGTGACATGGTCTGCCAACAACCTCCCCATATACTTCTTTATACTTCTTCTTCGCCTTTTATTTATATAATACCACGGTTAATCCAACCAGTCCTTCTTTCCTTTTTTATTTTCCCCAACCTTTTATAGTGAACTACCTACCTCCCATGTTATTCTTCATTTCTGGTTCTTCTGGTTACTTATATCAAATATACATATTATAAGAACAGCTCATAAATTCTTTATCGAACTCTTTGAGCTCACAAAATTTCTCATTCTTTACTATTCTGGTTCTTTCTTGGCTCATCTATTTTCCTGTATCAAATATACACATTATAAGAACAACTCATAAATTCTTTGTCGAAAATTATGATCTTATACAATTCCTCATTCTTTCAAACCCCAGGACGTACAAAAACAATGTAGTTAGAAAAAGTAAAGAAGTGGTGCGCACCAAATAAAGAACATGAAGAATGAATACACGACATGACCACATGGACATATAGTAAATGTACATTTAAGACATTCACCCTTTTACCTCCCTTGCCAATAAAAAAAATTTTTGTAAAATAATTTTTTAAAACACCTTTAAGAAATATATTATTGTTCGTTATAAAACAATTTGGCATAAGTTTTCATAAACCTTTTATATTTCACATTGACATTGCCAACCACAATTATTTCACCTTTTACCATGAGCCCATGTTCATATTTTATGAACACCGTAAATATAATTAAAGCTGGTATTTCACAGCACCTATATCTTGCCCCCGTACATCCCATCCTGTTATTTTAAAAATACAGTGACGTGTGTGCAGACCCTGGATACGTCTATCCATTCGTGTACACACGTTCACCAACTATGGTTTCCCACTAGTTAATTCCTTAACTATTTACTCTTAAGTTTCCCCCTACCTTATATCATTGGACAAATTAGTATCAACTCTTTTCTGAACGAAAAACCTTTAGCAAAACCTCATTCATTTGAAACTTAAACTTACTTAACTAACTTTACAAGCATGTAACTCAATATACCAAACCATTCATGTAATCGAAATAAAATGAACACAACCTCCAAATTAATCTAGAAGAAAAAAACACATTTTTAAAATGACATAACATGCATGTTATCAAATCAGAATAAAATACTCTATTCTACCTATCACTATTGGACACTTTTACGGACCAATAGTCCTTATCAACTCAAATGCTAGGAACACAATCACCCTACTCTAAACCAATTAATCAAACAATAACAACCAAACAATATCCCTCAACTCAAGCATAAAAACATTTCCTATATGACTCATAACTCATAAAACTTAGATTTCATAAACACCGTCTTCAACACAATTATAACTCTCTTAAAATTACTACGTACATTGGCCTACCAGCATTAGGCTCTCACAAATGACGCATATCCAGTATTTATATGACCGAGAAGACTAAACATCCTATCTATATATCTGTTAACTACAGATCAATTATGAACATATCTGTTCTATCTACATAAACAAATCAGTAATCCAGAATTATCTATTTATTATCTCTTAACAGCACATAGTATCCTGAATAAGCTCTTAAGTAAGCACTGTAACCTATATCCAACATTAACTCAATGTAGCCATCCTCTACTTATCAACGTACTTGTGATCTGTCCTGTCCATTATTATTATAACTTGTTAACCCCTATCTTTAAACACGGCACTTCTAACATCAATAAAAAAATACATTCACCCACTGTACTAATATCTCAAGACCACTTTTTCCACCGTTTCGTATACTTCTTCAAACATCACTTACAATTTTAAATCTTGCTATCTGCAGTACTTTCAATTTATCTATCTCTTACGTTTCCACTTCCTCAACAACTCTAAGTTTCTCTGAATAAGTGCTAACTCTATATCAACATCTTCTTCTTCTTCGTACAATCTACTAGCCTCCTCCATACTACTACTTGACTCTGACTTTTCATCCATTTCTTCTTCTTCGTCTGTATGTCTCTCTTTAGCTGCCGCTAATCTCTTCCGTTCAACATCCCACCTAATTTGTCGATCACTCTTTCTTAAGGATCTTTCCAGTATAGGTATATCGTCTCCGCTTGTTGAACCATCTCTAATTCTCCTCTGTCTTTTTACTTCTTTATCTCTTTGACTGTCCATTCTTCTTTTTGTTGCTTGCCTAGTATTTTTAAATGGAGCACCTGTGTCTTCTTCCATACTATCATAATGAGTTTCATTTGGCCCTTCTTCTTCCATTCTTTTCGGAATTGTCTGTTCTTGTTCTTCGTAACTTGGATTTTCTAGCAACTGATTTTGTTCTGGTTCTCTTCTAAGATCTGGGGTTACTGTAGCTCCTCTAAGATCTGGGGTTACTGTAGCTCTTCTAAGATCTGGGGTTACTGTAGCTCCTCTAACAACTTGTTCATCTAAAAATTTTGCATCCGAATAACAATTATTATTATAATTATTATTTTCTATCTCATTTTCATCTCTTCTTAAGTGTTCAACATGTGCCCTTGCTATGTGTGCTGTGACCTGGTTCTTTATAATATACGATACATTACCTAGTTTTTCCAAAACGTAATAACCTGGAATCCAACGAGAATCAAACTTAGAGTTTCTCCTATGCTTTTTGTAATAAACTCTATCACCTACCTTAAACTCCTGTAATTTTGTATTTACATTTTTGTACTTTTTCTGTCTTTCCCTAGCTTTTATTATATTATTCCTTAACCTCGTATGTGCTTTATGCATTTCTTGTATTATGATCTCTTGAAAATCTTCACCCATATATTTCCGTCTAGGTTTTAATAAATTATCTATAGGTAATATTGGTTCTCTCCCGTGTATTAAATAAAATGGCGAAAAACCCGTGCTCTCATTTTGATTTGTACGAATAGCGCTAAGAGCAGGCCCCAAAAATAGATCCCAATCTTTTTCATGTTCATCAATAATCTTTGCCACAATGTTGTATAACGTCTGATGTTGACGCTCGTTTTTCGCATTTGACGAAGGTCTATAAAATGAGGTCTTTATATGTCTTATGTTTAAATCTTTTAATAACTTTTCAAATTTTTTATTTACAAATTCTCTACCATTATCTGTAAGTATACTTTGTGGGCAACTAAACCTTGGTACGAACTCCTGTAAAAAAATATTAATGACAGTATCCGCGCTCTTATCTGGAATTGCATAAACCTCTGGCCAAAGACTGTAGATGTCTACTATATGAATTAAATATACATTTCCTGACAATGTTCTGGGGTGTGGACCTGATATGTCTAAACTAATCTTTTGCATTGGGAAGTGAGGAATATCTGTGTCCTGTAATGGAGACTTTATTGTTTTCATGTTCCTTAATCTGCACTTTTCACACGTATCTACATATTTGCATGCAGATTTAAATAAGTTTGGCCAATAATATTTACTTGTAAGTGCTTTCACTAGTTTGTCTCTACCGAGATGTCCATTTTCATCGTGATATGCTTTTAAAAGTTCATTTTCTAAATGCTTTGGAATATATTTCCTTAGTTGTTCGTTCTTTTCACACATATAATATAACTGTCCATCCTCTTGTAAGAGCAAATAATTCCTTTTATATTTGTTATCTTCTGTTTCTCGTAACTTTTCCTTTATTTGTATGATTCTTGGGTCCAAATCCTGCTCTTCTTTCATATTGAATTGTGCTAACTGTAGATCTTCTTCTCTATGTTCAGACTCTTGATCTGATGGTAAGCTATCAAATTCTTCCCTATTTATTATAGCAGAATCTAGAATATTTACTTGCCAATTTCTGTCGTCTATCTCTGGTTCGGCTGCCTCCTCTTCTGTATCTTCTGATGACTGTGTATATGGAATTCTAGACAAAAGATCAGCGCATGTGTTTATCCTACCTGGTATGTACTCAATTTTCGCGTCGTACCCCTGTAGATTCAATGCCCATGTCTGTATTTTCCTGTTCTGTACTGGAGCTTCTAGAAAAGACTTTAAAGGCATGTGGTCAGTTCTAATAACAAAACTTGCGTTATGTAAGTAGTAATTAAGTTTTTGTAGAGAGTAATGAATCGCGTAAGCCTCCTTCTCGATAGTAGTCCATTTTTTTTGTGATTTACTAAGTTTATGTGACAAGAAGTAGATAGGTCTTTCATTTTTAACCCCTGGTATTCCAGATTCTTTTCCTTCATATGGTTGTACCAAACATGCTCCTACTGCATTGTCCGAAGCATCTGTGTATAGTATCAACTGTTTGTTTAAGTCTGGATGCGTCAACAGTGGTACCAGTGTTAAGCTGTTTTTTAAATAGTCGAAGGCTTTTTGACACTCATCATCCCACTTAAACCTGGCGTACTTGGCTGTTAAATTTGTAATTGGTTCAGCTATCCTTGAAAATGCTGGAATAAACCGCCTATAATACGCACATGTTCCTATAAAAGCACGTACTTCCTTAACGTTTGTTGGAGCAGGTAACTTTTTTATAATCTTTATTTTGTCCTGGTCTGGTTTAATACCCTCTCTATTTATAACATACCCTAAATATTTTGTTTCTGTTTTCAAAAATTGGCACTTACTAAGCTTCAACTTCACATCATGCTTTCTTAACCTGTCAAACACTAGTCTAATATGTTTCAAATGATCCTCCACATCTCCCTTGGTATAGATCAATATATCATCAATATAAGCAAGAGCGAACCTTTGCATACCCTCTAGAACTTCATTTATTAAGAACATATAGTGAGAGGGCGCCGTCTTGACACCAAAAGGCATTCGTAAGAATTCGTACGAGCCCATGTGGGTACAAAAGGCACTTTTCCGTTGCGCGTCTTCTGACATCGGAATACACCAAAATCCTGACCTTGCGTCTAACGTTGTAAAGTATGTAGAGCCATTAAGTAGCCCCAAAATATCATCAATTACCGGCAGTGGGTATGCTACATTCTTGGTGATTTTGTTCAACGCCCTGTAGTCACAGCAGAAGCGACTCGAACCATCAGGCTTGGCCACGATTACCACCGGAGATGACCATTCTGACTTCGACCTTTTTATTATTCCTGCTTTCAGCATCTCTTCTATTGCCTTTTCCATTATTTCTCTGTTTCTTAATGGAGTTCTGTATGGTTTTAGACTTATTGGTGGATGATCTCCCGTGTCTATTTCCATCGTAACTGTCCGCGTCTTACCCAATTCTAAATCATTAACCGCAAACACATCTTGATTTTGCTTTATAAACTGTTCTAACACTTCCTTATTTTCCGGCGAAGCTTTTAACTGTGACAGCAATTCTTGTTCCCTTGTTATTTTGTCTAGTGAACATATATGGGCTTTATTTCTTCTATATGGATGGATCAATTCATCCATTCCGACTTTCCCTCTTCTTCCGCGTCCGCGTCTGTCACTTCTCCTTTCACTAGAAGTTTCCAAATAACTTGTTCCCGACACTTCTGTTCTATTCGTTGCTAATATGTCACCAATGTTATGATCTAATTTGGCTATCACACATCCTCTGTATAACTTGATTTCTCTCCCTGTGTTGTTAATAACCATTACTGGAAAGGTTAAGTGTTTATCCAACTCCATTACTCCATCTGGAACCTCCAAACCAGGCTCATCAATTATTTCCTCTTGTAACTCAGTGATTCTGACTGTTTTTCCTTCCACATAATATGGGTTTCTCTTCAGCTTCGCTTGTATCAAATTAACCGACTGTGGTTTTAACGTCGTTGTCATTTTAACCCTAACTAGTGCTGCTATATGCATATCCTCTTCCATATCTATATATACGTCTCTGAACTTTAACTTATGTAAATCATAAAAAAGTCTTATTCCATTCTTTATCAAAAAATCTCTTCCTATCAACATATTTCTATTTAAACCCCTCACTACATGAAAAAGGTGTCTTATGTTTATCCCCCCTAACTTAAAATTGATCATTGTTTGTCCAACTACTTGTAAATTCTGTCCAGTAACAGAGTGTAAATTATTACTACACTTAAATACTCTACAATTTCTTACTATTTTGTGCAAAAAACTTTCTTTTACTACACTAACTTGAGCTCCCGAATCTATTAACGTACGAACTCTATACTTCCCTATTTCTAATATACACGAGCTATAGTCTGTTTTATTTTCTATAAATTTCTTGACTTCATCCAGTTGAAAATATTCTCTGTTCGACCTATTATACTTGTTATTAACATACTCTCTAACACTTGGGACCCTATTATTTACCCTCCTATCATCGGTCCTGTCTAATAGGTTGGGCGCCAGTTTTCCTGTGTTCTTGTACCTGTAAAGTTCCTGTGACCATCAACAACATTCCTACTCACCCTATTATTATCATGTCTACCCTGTGTATTCGACTGGATACGCCTGTTATTACAAAAACGAGAAACATGTCCCCGTTGACCACAAACCCAACAGACAATATTTGTGTTATTTGTGTTTCCTACTGACTCACTTGTAGGGTATCTCCCATTTCTTCTTTCAACATAATCGCTCCTATTTCTACCTTGTAACGTTTGTATACCACCTCTCCTATTCCATCCGAATCTTGTTTGTCCTATTTCCATGGGTTCCTCAACTCTATCGTCTCGACTGCTTCCCACTTCTCGTCCTGTTCTTAATCTAAACCTTCGTCTCAAATTTTCCTCTTGTACCGCGATATCCACCGCTTGTGATAACCTCTCAGGGTTATCCCTCATCAGCTTAAGTTTCAAACCATCAGATTTGATGCCATCCACAAAAATCCCTACTAACATCCTTTCCACCTCCTCCCCTCGCACATTCTGTCCTAAGAATGCTTCTTCAGCCAAGTTAATCAATCTATCGCTAAACAACTGTACCGTCTCTCCGTTATTTTGTTTAGCCTGCCTCAACACCGAAAATGCATGTTGTGGATCCGTAATTTCTGCATATTTCCTTGCTAGGTCCTCTTTGAATTGTTCCCATGTCTCATCTACCCTAGCCTCTAACTTTCTTCTTATATGATCCGAGACCGGTTCTGTTGCCGTCTGATAAGCTAGTCTCATTTTCTCTTCATCTGTTGCCGAGATCAAATAGGCATATTTTTCTATAGAGGTGACCCACTTCTTATAGTCCCTAGCCTGTCCACTAAATTTCACAATTTCTGTTGCCATCCCCTGTTGTTTGATCACCATATTAAGTCGGCCTACTGCTGTTCCTACGCCTGTCAGAACTTGTGCCAAGGTGTCTTGTTCCGCCATGCTGAAAAAAATACTAAAACAAGCAAGCAACTAATCACACAATTATAATTTCCTAAATCCCAACCAGCACAATTCAGTTGGCTATAATAATGTAAGATATTACATTAATCAGAAGAAGCACCAACGATGTCCTGTCTGAGCATAGGAAGAATGAAACCTGTCCTCAATTAAAAAAACTCAAATTTGTGGCAATCAGAAGGTTCCTTGTAGATATCTGTTTCTTAAAGCACAATAATGTCCTGTACTCCACTCTAATTAAGAAGTTCGGAACCTCACGGGAGACCTCGAAATATACAAGTCTGAGTCTATTTCTTTAATTAATCCGTTACCTTCAGTTCAGTTCAACCAACCAGATCCCGCATTAGGTGAAACTTAGTCTCAGAGTTCAGTTGGTGGAGTTCAGATACCACTTCTCTTCCCTCAGGTATTTTCGTCCTTCTCTTGGGCTGCCAGAAAATTTTTCAACCCCTGGTCGGGTCACATCTCATGGGCTGCCGGAAAATCTTCGACCCCTGGTTGGGTCCCTTCCTTGATTCTCAGGTGGGTACTTCAACGTCGTTTGGAATGGGTCATAGGAATAACGAGGCCCAAAAATGGATTAGGAGTGTTTGGGTCGTAGGATTGACAAGGCCCAAAAATGGATCAGGTGTGTTTGGGTCGTAGGATTGACAAGGCCCAAAAATGGATCAGGTGTGTTTGGGTCGTAGGATTGACAAGGCCCAAAAATGGATCAGGATCAGCCAACGGCCAGTGATGACTTGACCTTGAACGAGTTCAGACTTCTGCTAAAATCTTGAAAGTGGCAAGGTTCAGGCAACGGCCAGGTTAGGCCCCTTGTAAATGATTAATTTCAGCCACGGCTCCAGGAAACCCTTCTTGTCCTGGTAGTTTTGTCCTGATTCTTGAGTACTTCGCGTGATATGCCATTATCTATTATCTTCATAATTTTTCTTACAGCATGCCGCCAGTGGACAGTTTTTGTTGGCCGGCCTAGATCAACCTCAGATTCTCGGTCGGCGGCACCATTTATTACTCCTTTAACAGTGTCAAAGGAAGTAACAAGAGTCGAGTTGGTGTATAAGATTATATTTTATTCTCAAGACGACAGGCCGCGTCTTCTCAGCTGGGCTATCGGATGTTTACTAACCTTAACAACATAATACGTCACGATCGAGCATCTCCCACCCCTTTCAGTCTCAATGCTCAATCGTGCTGTATCTGAGTTTCCCACTAGATCCCAATTATGCCTAACACTGTTACACTAAATCTCATAGTTTTCCCTCTGTTGGTTACTGAGATATGGAGGCAAATAAATGTGAATGCACTATAGTAATCAATACACATGCTTTCCAGAAAATATGGGTAGGGCAAGAGGATGTGCATCTCTGTGATAATGGGTACAGTATGAAGACCTGATAATTTATTCTATTGTACTCATAATAACTGAGAGCTATTGCTAAAGCACACACCTGCCACCACGGTGCTATGTTTGGCTCACCATCTAGCGGAATGTTTAAGAAAATAACTGGTCTCCCAAGTAGCTTCAAACTAAAATAAGTACCAGAGAATGTCCTTAGAGGTGAAAGCAACCTAGGTGATATTGAACACACAGTTATGTACACACACTCGCACACACACACACACACACACACACACACACACACACACACACATACTCTCTCTCTCACACACACACACACACACACACACACAGACATACTCTCTCTCTCTCTCACTATCTCTCTCTCTCTTAATATAATTCATTAAAAGTCGACAAAGTAGACTTCATTGCACTGGGTTTTATCCCATATGGCCCAGTCTCTGTCAGCAGCGAACTGCCGAATGCGTCGCACAAAGCACGAACTTCGTAGCTCCAGCGACGTCCCCCAGGAGTCTCTGAAAAAAATGTACTCTTGAACCGTAGGACGCGGCCCATTCATCGAGATGAACTAAAACATACAACGTACAGATGATACCTAAGGACTGGAAAAACTTTAAATGACCATCGCCGATGGCAATTATTATAAATATGTTCTAACATGACAACACTATGCACATTCCAAACGCTTTCTCCTGGAAACTAACATCAGATGGTATTAAACAATTACCACCTCGAGTCAAACCAAATTGATTTCTCAACTGAGAAATTACTCTATGCAATTCAAATGACGGAAAATCGATGCCCAAGCAGTTGCATTTTGATGGCTGGAATAACAGGGGTGTTACGATCAATTTTGAAGCAAATCTACACATGACAACACACCTGTAATTTTTCAATTCTACACTAATGATTCAGAGGTCATCAGTTCAATTCTTTCATATTGCCTTTTAGATGTCTAAATTGTTTAGAAATTACATTAAGATTATATTAAATTAGATAATTTACTTGAAATGACAAGCAGTATAACAAATTTAATTAAAATAATAATATCCTTTTCAGGACGCTGAGATAAACCCACAACCCCAATTGTGGTTGAGTTTCTAGACAATTTTGCCTTACATAGTTTGACCTTTCTTCAGTCTGTTTTCAAATATCGACAATATAATAAAGTATTCAAGTGAATTAATGATATATCATATATTTACCAATGAACTATTTTGCAATAATTTTTCAGGGGCTAAATTGCAGGTTCAAAATTTACAGAATGAGTTATGATATCTCAGCAACGAAGCACACTTGATTCAGTCCCTGCAATCTAGCTGACCCAACGTACTTAAGAAACACACTGCCAGTTTCTGCAGACACAAATAACCATTTAATTTATAGCAAGTGGGGCAAGATAGTGGACAACTTTTCCTTCCGTTAGGGCGAAAAGTGTATTTCGCTTTGTTTTGTTCCGGCAGTGGAATGCCTAAATAGATTCAAGAGATCAAAGACTTTCTGTTAACAGCAAGAAGGAAAGATGTCAAATTTGTCCAGAACAAGGATAAACTGAAGTACAAAATGTTGAAGCAGATACGTGTACACAGAACTAACAAGAAGTCCCGGAATACGAGTTTCTATAGACAAACAAGACACAAGTGAACACAAGATGAGGGACAAGGGGCAAGTAACTAGCCTTCAAATCATATCCATTGTGTCTACCAGAACTCTACAACAGGAATTACCGTGGAATTACCCAAGCATGATCATGTCGTTGTGTCAGTACTACAGAGCTCAATGTGTGAAGTGAATCAGATTACTGATGTCATCACTGCTATGTTTGGTGCTCAACTTTCTACTTGTGACAGTTCTGTTTCCAAAAGCAACACACCTGAGATTGTAAACATGGATGGTTTGGACAAAAGTTTATGTTACAATGTTATTGTTATTGTCAAAGACTGAAATATGAAGGCAGGAGGTATGCCTCAAGATAGAAGACCACCGGGAAGAGTGGTCAACCTCAAGTAGATTAGAGGTAATACAGTGCCCCGATATAAGGGCAGGGTAGATGATAGAATGGGGGACTATTAACTAGTTCTCTCATGAGACACGGAGGCAACGACCAGATAGTTAGTACTCTGGTCACGACAGAATCACGCCTACGTGATAGCCACGGAGAAGAGTGCCACTCAATAGGAGAACGGCTGCTAAAGGGGTAAA
>JACEFZ010012754.1:0-19936 GCA_014155875.1 Cepaea nemoralis
CAACATTTTCCAAAAAAAAGGGGGTTGGGAAACAAATTTCCAAGGAAAAAAAGGGAAGGTATAAAAAGGGGTTCGATTGAAGGAGCGGAGATCAGCATAGCCGAATGGATAAGAGGGTTTGTTCTTAAACACCCGGTGTGCTGGTGCTGGGGTAGCGGGTTCAATCCCAACAAGGTCAGTTAGCTGGACTAAAATGTTGACTTCTCGTCCTTTATTTGTGGAAGTAAATTACAAGTACATTAGAAGTTGGAGTAGGTTTGCCTGATGGCGAGGGACACTGGTTTTAGGGAAAGCTAATTCACACGCAAAATTCAGTCCAGTGCACATGTATGGGCTGTGTTGTTGTGAACGCAAAAAAAATAAAGAAAAGTAAAGGACCGCCTGCTCTTACATTGAGGCGTACGAGGTATATGGTGGTTTCCCCATATGTTTAGACCGATCTATTCTTGAAGAATGAGGTGGCCAATACCACGTAGGCCGCCTTGTCTTCGCAAACAATTTTCTGATACCAGTTCTTAGGCTGAGTCCTCCTGGGGATCCAGGTCAAACGGAGAGAACAAAAATCTGCGCCTCTGAAAGGGATCCGAACATACACCGGGTTGGCGGGCAAGCGTGCGAGCCACTGCAATACCGCGGCTTTCCTAAGTGAAGAACATTGAAGTAAAATGATGTGTCCCCGGGAAGGTTAACCCGGTCAACAAATGCCCGCAGAAGTCGGATGTGTCGGCCTAACGGCGCAAGAACGCAGCTCTGCTGTAAACAGGCACAACGCAATCACATCCGAAAAAAACTCTGGATGAACGAAGAAGAAGAAGAAGAAATGATGTGTCGATCTGTTCTGTACACGACAAATAAATGCGCATCTGTAAGACGACAACTTATATACCCATGTTTGAGGTTACGACCTCCAGCATGAGAATGGTGGTGCAAGCGGCAACAGTGGCATTCCGTTGTTTATAGGATACCCACTACAACACATATTGTCTTCATTACGGACTCATAGTAAGGTAGAGAAAGGAATTTTTCGTGTGGAATGGCTCACCTCGCCTCAGAGGTCACATATTGTGAGAATTGTATGGATTGTTTGCCATGACCACGCGGGAGTGCGGGGAATGAACAGGCTGATAGGCTGGCAGGGAATGCACCCCTTGGTGGTAGATTACCTATGGACAAGGAAGAGGTGGCCGTGCGCCTGTGGGACCAGGTGGAGAAGGTGGAGGAACCCGTATGTTGAAAGGATGAGATTACGGGGAAGTGGCAGGGGTTCTGGTAGAATCTCAAAACTGAGAGGGAAGACCAGGAGAACTTTCAATCAAATAGCGATGGGAACGATTAGTAGTGTGACTCTTCGTTGGCTGTTGAACGAGGGGATGGAACGCATATGGGAATATCCTGACTGCAGTGATATCAGTTCTTAGCTCAACTCATTTCAACTCAACATACACATTTTTACTTATTTTGTTTCATGATATTCGAATTTGTGAGTTTACAGTACTACTCGAATGCAAGACAGGACATCACACATGCACGCACACGCAAACACACACACATACACACACACACACACAGGGAGGGAGAGAGAGAGAGAGAGAGAGAGAGAGAGAGAGAGAGAGAGAGAGAGAGAGAGAGAGAGAGAGAGAGAGAGAAATAATTTTCCCCAAATTTAAAAATACATCTTTGTGTGGGAATCAAAGGAAAACCACCACATTAAAATTCTCAGGAATAACTGAGTAGCGACATAACCATATTTATTGTGGAGTGCCAGATTTATTGTGGAGTGCCAGATTTATTGTGGAGTGCCAGATTTATTGTGGCGTAACACTCTCAAAACACACTGTGTCCGAAAGGACGAATGTGACATAACATGACACTAATCTTTATGCTTTATTAAAAATGGGAGTGTCCATTTTATATTATAAAAAATATATAATTACTCTTGTAACGTAGTTTGTGTTCAAATATATTTAATTTATGTAGTTTATGTTCAGATATGTTTCATTTAATGTAATTTGTATTCAAATATATTTCATTTATTGTAGATTGTGTTCAGATGTATTTCATTTAAGTAGTTTGTGTAAAAATATAGATAATTTAAGTAGTTTGGGTACAAATATATTTCATTTATGTAGTTTGTGTTCAAATATATTTCATTTATGAAGTTTGAGTAAAAATATAGATCATTTATATAGTTCGTGTTGAAATATAATTCATTTATGTTGTGAGTGTTCATATATAGTTCATGTACGCAGTTTGTATTGAAATACAGCACATTTACGCAGTTTGTATTCAAACACAGTTATTTGTGTGCGTGTGTGTGTGTGTTTCTTTTTTTAGTTGATGGTGGATGGACAGAGTGGTCCCAGTGGAGCATTTGCAAAGCAAACTGCGAAGACAAAGGGTGGCAGACTCGATCAAGATTTTGCGAGAATCCAAAACCTAGCTCGGGGGGAGAGCCTTGTGATGGAATAACCAGCAACAACAGATCATGTATCGGACCATGCCAAGGCAGTAAGCACCTTATCATTTCTGTTGATGTTTACTGCCTGTGTATACTTTTCGCTTTTTTCTTTCGCCCTTTATCAACACTAGATCATAGACCCCTCAACCAACTCACTCCAAACCCTGCTATCTTAGCTAGCCCATGCAGCTCCCTCTATGGTATTTGAATATTATTCATGCCTGCTCCTACTTCTCTTCTTTACATTATTTATTTATTTAATATTGAGTTAGTTCACTTTGAACTCCAGCGTAATCCACGTCCATGCTGCCACTAGTAGATGCTAATACTAGTGAGTACACTGGACTGATTTTGGGTGAGGGTCAACTTTTCTTATTACCAGGTAGTTAGTTAGTCGATAGATCAGTCTCGTTGCACATGGAACCATTCAGTCCATAAGTGCTAGGATCCTCTCCTCAGTAAATCCCGCAGCGTGTAGCGGCTCACGATACCGGGCGTCCTTCTCTATCAGGAGAAACCTCTCAGGGTAAGTAACTTGTGATTTACGTCACCAGTTAATGACGAGACGTTAACATTCAAGTCCAACTAACCCGCGAGGAATGAACGCACTTGACCTCGGTCAAAAGTTATATCCAAGTGTATATACTGTCATTTCATGGTATTCATTCCACAGACTGGGATGGAGGTCCTGACAATATCACACACCCATTTCATATTTGTAACGTTCCCAGTAACTTACTCTGGGTTTAAAAAATACGAAGCGATTTCCCCTTGTATTTCGTATACATAGACGAGTACTACACATTCATTGGGCGGAACAGAGAACAAACAGATATATCATGCAACAAGAATTCGGTATTGAAGAAGGCTGGTGATTCTTTCTTCTTCTTCTTCTTCTTCTTCTTCTTCTTCTTCTTCTTCTTCTTCTTCTTCTTCTTCTTCTTCTTCTTCTTCTTCTTCTTCTTCTTCTTCTTCTTCTTCCTTCTTCTTCTTCTTCTTCTTCTTCTTCTTCTTCTTCTTCTTCCTTCTTCTTCCTTCTTCTTCCTCTTCTTCTTCTTCTTCTTCTTCTTCTTCTTCTTCTTCTTCTTCTTCTTCTTCTTCTTCTTCTTCTTCTTCTTCTTCTTCTTCTTCTTCTTCTTCTTCTTCTTCTTCTTCTTCTTCTTCTTCTTCTTCTTCTTCTTCTTCCTTCTTCTTCTTCTTCTTCTTCTTCTTCTTCTTCTTCTTCTTCTTCTTCTTCTTCTTCTTCTTCTTCTTCTTCTTCTTCTTCTTCTTCTTCTTCTTCCTTCTTCTTCCTTCTTCTTCCTTCTTCTTCTTCTTCCTTCTTCTTCCTTCTTCCTTCTTCTTCTTCTTCTTCTTCTTCTTCTTCTTCTTCTTCTTCTTCTTCTTCTTCTTCTTCTTCTTCTTCTTCTTCTTCTTCTTCTTCTTCTTCTTCTTCTTCTTCTTCTTCTTCTTCTTCTTCCTCTTCTTCTCTTCGTCTTCTTCTTCTTCTTCTTCTTCTTCTTCTTCTTCTTCTTCTTCTTCTTCTTCTTCTTCTTCTTCTTCTTCTTCTTCTTCTTCTTCTTCTTCTTCTTCTCTTCTTCTTCTTCTTCTTCTTCTTCTTCTTCTTCTTCTTCTTCTTCTTCTTCTTCTTCTTCTTCTTCTTCTTCTTCTTCTTCTCTTCTTCTTCTTCTTCTTCTTCTTCTTCTTCTTCTTCTTCTTCTTCTTCTTCTTCTCTTCTTCTTCTTCTTCTTCTTCTTCTTCTTCTTCTTCTTCTTCTTCTTCTTCTTCTTCCTTCTTCTTCTTCTTCTCTTCTTCTTCTTCTTCTTCTTCTTCCTTCTTCTCTTCTTCTTCTTCTTCTTCTTCTTCTTCTCTTCTTCCTTCTTCTTCTTATTCTTCTTCTTCTTCTTCCTTCTTCTTCTTCTTCTTCTTCTTCTTCTTCTTCTTCTTCTTCTTCTTCTTCCTTCTTCTTCTTCTTCTTCTTCCTTCTTCTTCTTCTTCTTCTTCTTCTTCTTCTTCTTCTTCTTCTTCTTCTTCTTCTTCTTCTTCTTCTTCTTCTTCTTCTTCTTCTTGTAGTTCTTCAGTTCGCTCGCTTTGAACTCAAGTGTAGTCCACACACACTACTTCTTGTAGCACTGGACTGAATTTTGCGAATGGATTAGCTTTCCCTATTATCGGTGCCCCGCGCCATCTGGCGGCCCACTCCGGCTACAGAAGTAATTGTAATCTACGTCCCCAAGGCAAGGACGAGAAGTCAACATTTTATTTCAACTGACCGGTATAGGGATTGAACCCCCTACTTCAGCATCAGGGCATCGGATGTTTAAGAACGAGCGAATTTATCAATTCGGCTATGTTGATAGAAGGCTGGTATTATACAAATACAAATGTGGAAACTGAATTACGAGGGGCCTTCAAATGGAAACCTCAAAAGTGTCATAGAAATCACAATAACCACGCCATTGTCTTATAACATATCAATATTGTTGTTAATGGTGGCAAAAGTGTTAAGCACATGACATCACGGTGCAGATGAACACGGTGTTATCATAAGGACAGTTTAAAGATGGCCGCCCCACTTTTAACATGCACCAAACAGGAGCAACGTTCTGTTAACTGTTTTTTGATCAGTGAAGAAGTGAAACCTATAGAAGTGTATCGGCGAATGAAGGTCCTGTATGACGATGCATGTCTGTCATCTCAGCAATTGTATGAGTGAAGTAGGAAGTTTCAAAACGGCATGACTTCTGTGACAGACTTTTCACGACTGTGTCAGGTACAACGAGTAGTGACCCCAGACTGGTTACACGCGCGGCAAAGATTATGTTTTTCTACAGGAATCCAAGCACTTCATCGGTGCTGGATGATTAGCATTTACTGCAGTGGTGACTACGTTGAAAAATTATACATCTGTCCCTTACTTATTGAGATTATATTCATTTCAAAAAAATTATGGTTTTAAATTGAACCCCCCCTCCCTCCCTCCCTCTCTCTCTCTCTCTCTCTCTCTCTCTCTCTCTCTCTCTCTCTCTCTCTCTCTCTCTCTCTCTCTCTCTCTCTCTCTCTCTCTCTCTCTCTCTCTCTCTCTCTCTCTTCTCTCTCTCTCTCTCTCTCATTTTGAGCATTAAGGATATTTGAATGTCTAAAATAGATAATTACTGTATTTAAAAAAAAAACTCACCTTGTTGCAGAACGTTGCTCTCACCATGGCCCATCAAATATAATTCTAGATCCCGTGCCAGTTCTGCTGCCACATGTACGCTCATGCACGAGGTATCTGCAATGTCCGGTGTCCATCGTGGTGCCGGTCGACACCTTCCTCTTCTTCCCTGCCTTTCATTGCTGTTCTTCCCAAACTACTGTGACGCCTGACTGGCCAAGTAATGGTATATTTTTAATGACTGTGCAGTATTTGTAAATATTTCGATAACGAAGACACAAGCAATAGATTGCACAATTTATTGCCTGGCATATTTAGCCGCATCTCGTCAAGTACACACTGTAGAATTCACACAACATAAAGTAACATAACTAGATAAATCCTTCGGTCCTAAATTTAAGGTATTCAACCTGCTAACCTTTCGAGGGGATGACGTAATGCGTCTACAGGACCGGCTCATCACATCAATCGACCGAACATTATGTGCTGCAACTACAGTTATTAGGTACAGAACCACACCTATTCCCATCCCAGCAGCAAAAGAACCTGTTCCTTTGTACGCCAAATCCAGTTGTATTTACCGATTCACATCCAGGTGCCAGTCTACCTACATCGGCAGAACAGAGCGGCAGTTGAACAACAGAATTGCTGAACACATACCTCAATGGATTGACATGAAACTACACACAGGCGACGGAAGCCTAGGGAGGCCGACACACCGAAAACTTCCCACTTCATCAATTGCTAGGCATATTTTGGCAAGCGACCATGTGGTTGATAGAGACAGCTCCCTTCGTGTGTTGTTTAACACACAAAATAGTGGCTTATTAAAGTTTGCAGAAGCCATAAAGATTAATATACATAGGACAGTTTTGTGCAAACAGAAAGACATGTTAGTCAGTTTAAAATTACCGCGGTAGACACTTGACAATACTGTACGAACGTGTGTATTCCAGCTTGAAGAATTTTTCTAGTTATTTTACTTTATGTTGTGTGAATTCTGCAGTATGCACCTGACGAGATGCAACGAAATATGCCAAGTAATAAACCGTGCAATCTATTGTTTGTGTCTTTGTTATTCAAATTTTTAAATATTGCCGATCCAAGTGTCAGAAGTGGGGGTGCGCCACCAAGTTAAATATACTATTCACTGTCGAGCAACTCCGGTTTGTCAGAAGTGACAATTGTTGATCTCTGACCGAGATCACAATTTGTCAGAAAGTGACTAGGGACAAAAATCTATATGGCTGAACTACGGATTAAGCCCATGAATATCCAAGCATACATCTGAAAGTGGCTCGTTAAACTAAGATGAAATTAGATGGTCTTGATATTCCCCAAGGAGTGGGAAAGGGAAAGGTAGATGATCTACGAATGGATTATTAGCCAGAACAGATGTTTCCCCACCGATACGTTTCCTCTCCCTGGTGTATAAGTAATCTCCCACCAACGTACATACACAACAAACATGTATGCACAATTGATAAATAACATATAACTATGAGTTTAAAACAAACTACACTCACTTTAATTACTATAAATATTATTGAACAAATGGTGCTTTTCACGATGATGATGATGATGATGATGATGATCATGATCATGATGAACTATGCAATATGCAATCATACACGTGAAATGATGGAAAGTATATGCATAACTCTAAAGTACTTGTATCCTGTCTGCATCTGTGTCCTGGTTACACTTGAAATACGCAACAGTAGGGTTCTGCTGAGGTCCAGTACACATCTACACTCCAGTAGGAAAAGCCAGTCGGTTTTCTGGAAGAACTGCCCAGCCCTGACTCTAGCTGGTCTTCCCTAGTTCTTGGGATCTATACCATGGCGCTCTTTTTGGGAGTCTGAGATCGTTCCTACCTGTTCAATTCACCGATGTAATGTGATTTGAACCGATTCCGATTCCGATTTGTCGAAAAAAAAGAAACTTTCCACCTCGTTCAACCCGTCTCAATGACGTTGGTTATAGTTGTGGTGGTTCATAGTGCGGTATAGGTTTTATGGTCTTTTGTGCGTTAGACAGCTTCTATTACTGCCTGTCTGGCCGAGTTCCTCTTTTTTGCCATCCTTTTTGCTTTTGTCGTTGTTGTTGGTGTGTCTGCTATCATTATCGGTTTGCCCATCCCTCTCGTTTGATGTCTTCTTTTCCGGAGCTGACCTTGGGGGGTGGGGAGGGGCTGTCTTTTTTCATCTGTTTTCTTGGGCTTGTCCTGGGGAAGGGGGGGGGGGCGTCTGTTATCGTCTGGGCTTGTTTTCTTGGGTCTTGGTTCAACGGTTTTTTGTCAAGCATAGGGGTCGGATTGTATCGTCTCTCTTGTCCATCGTTGGGGAGGTTTCCTACCGTCTCCTCTTGTCCCGCGCCGGAGGGGTTTCCTGCACGTCCCTCTTATCCAACGTCAGGGAGGTTTCCCATCGTCTTCTCCATCGTTGGGGCAATTTCCACCCTTCTCATTGTCTCCCGCGTCGAAGAGGGTCGTTTCGTCTCTCTATTGTCCGCCATTTGAGAGTTTTAATGCATCCCTATATATTTCCTATTGTCTGGTTTTCGTGTGGTCGAGTTTTTCCTCACTGTATTTTTATTTTGCTGTTGGCTTTATTTTATGTTGGTTATATTTCTTTCCCTGTTCTTGCAATGAATTGTTTTGTAAGCTTTTGTACTTCTTTGTCGCCTTCCACCTGTAGGCATTCCTTCATCGTCATCGTCGTATTTCTACTAGGTCCCTGCGTTCCTGGGCATAGGCTGTGCACGATAGTAGGTAGTGTTCTATAGTGTTTTCCTCCAGGCAATCAATGCAAAGTGGTCGGGTGATTTTATCTTTCCAGTTCCCGATTCTCAATCTCCATAGTTTCTTGTACGTTGGTATTTTTGTGTTGTCTTTCACTTGACTTTTCAACTTGGTTCTCTGAGCATGTGGTAGGCGTGTCGTCCTTTATTGCTGTCTCTCCATTGTTGTTTCCATTTGTCGGTTACTTGTTGTTTGATAATGCTTTTTGCCTCCAGAATGCCGAGTCCTGTGTTTACTATATTCTGGCTGCTTGTCCCGCGTTTTGCGGCCCTGTCTGCCCTCTCATTGCCAGTTATTCCTCTGTGTGCTGGTATCCATACAATTGTGACCTGGCATCCCATACTTCTTAGTTTTGTTGTTAGTGTTAGTATTTTCTCTTTCAGGTCTTGTCTGTTCACTTTAGAGTGGTTGCCTAGCGTTTGTACTGCAGATAGTGAGTCCGTTAGTATAGTTAGTTTTATAGGGGGGTTCTCTGTTGCTATTTCTAGTCCTTTCATAATACCTACTAGTTCTGCCGTGTATACCGATGTATTGTCTGTTATTTTGTACTCCTTTTGGATGTTCCGGTATGGTACTACTACTCCTGCCCCTACCTCCCCATTCTCGTTCTTTGACCCGTCTGTGTAGATAGTGAGGTTGTCCATGCTTATTTGTCTTATGTATTCCTCCGCTATGTCTTTGGCTTCCCTGTCCTCTGTTGATTTACTAATTATGCTCGCGAGTGTCGTATCCGTCAATGGTAGTTCTAGCTCCCATTGAGGTGTTGTTTGTCTGTGGACTTTCGTTCGTGCCAGTGCCCTCGCTAGTTTCTCGTCCGCGTTCATCTCTTGTGCAGCTGTCCATCCTGCTGGTGTTTGTGTCTTTTGTATGGGTATTCCTCCCCATTTGCTTCTGTTTTCTTCGAATGCACTGAACGCGGGTGTCTTGTATCCTTCGCAGCCTTCATCCAGTAGTTGTACACTAATTGCTTTCTCTCAGTTGTAGTGGAAGTACTCCTAGTGCTACCTCTAGGGCTTCCCTTGGTGTTTGCTTGCCTGTTCCTAGGATAATGCCCAGCGCTTGGTTCTGTATTGAGTCCCAGTCTTCGTTTGTTGTGTTCCGGTGCAGCGTCGTATACTATGCTTCCGTATTCTATTCTTCCTCTGATCAGAGATTTGTATAGCATTAGCATCGTTTTTTGTATGGGCTCCCCATCACTGCCTTTAATTACTCTTAGAATATTTATTGTCTTTTTGCCTTTTTCGACTGTCTGGTCTATATGTTTTCTCCAACTTAGTTGTTCGTCTAGTGTCATCCCGAGGAATCTTGTTGTTTTTGTTCTCTTTATATTCTTTCCTTGGATCTTGATGTCCCCGTCCGTGTAGTTTCGTTTTCTTTTCGCGTTGAATATCATACTGACCGTTTTGTCTGTGTTGATCTGGAAGCCCCATTTTTCCATCCATTTGGCAATTCTGTTTAGTTGCCGTTGTAGTCGGTCTCTTGTGGTTTTTATGTGTCTTCCGCTTCTCCATATTGCACAGTCGTCGGCGAATTGCGATATCCCAATCCTGTCTTCTAGTTTTTCTTCATCTAGGTCATTTACTAATATTGTGAATATTGTTGGTGATATTACCGATCCCTGTGGTATTCCGTTTTCTTGCTCATAGGTTCTGGATTCCTCGTTTTTTATTCGTACGGTGAAGCTTCTGTTCTGTAGGAAGTTTTTCGATATATCGATATGTCCTGCCTATTATCCCTATTTTGTTGATTTTGATCAGAGCTGCTTGTCTCCAGCATTGGTCATATGCTTTAGCCAGATCTAAAAATACTGCTATCGTTTTCTCTCCTTTTTTTAATGCCCTCTTTACGTGGTTTTCTAGCTTAATTATTTTGGGCAATTGCGCTTCGGTTGGCTCTAAACCCCGACTGTGTGTCGCTAATTAGTCCGTTTTTCTCCAGGTGGTGTGTGATTCTTTTATTGATGACTGTTTCCATAATTTTTCCGAGGTGTGATGTCAGGGATATTGGTCTGTATGAGTCGATTCTTTGTGAGTTCTTGAACTGCTTTTTGACTGGTATAACTGTCGCCTTCTTCCATTGTGCTGGTATTTGTTCCGTGTGCCACACTTTGTTGTAGAGAGCTGTTATTGTCTCTATTGTTTTTCTTGGTATCCTTTTCAGTATTGTATAGTTTAGGATGTCTGACCCTGCTGCTGTGTCTCCTTTTCCTTTATTTCTGATTTACTTCGTCAGTCGTTATGTCTGCGTCCATGTAGAAGTCCTCTATTTTTTGTTGCAGTTCTTCCCCTCTTCAGCGTATTTTTCTCGTCTTTGTTTTTCCTGCTCTCCTAGTGACATGTTGGAGCAGACTTCGTAGAAGTATTTGCCGAACGCGTCTGCTTTTTCTTTGTCTGTTACTGCTAGTGTTGGTATTTTTTTTGTTTGGGAAAATTGCTGTTTTTTTGGTTTCTTTGTATAGCTTTTATTTGCTCCCATACTTCTTTTTTGGGTGGTCTGGTGACAATTTCTGGCAGTACGTTTTCCATGCTGTTTTTTTGGCTTTGGTTATCAGTCTGTTGGCTTCATTCCTCTGAATTTTGTATTCGTTGTAGTTTTCGTCTGTCCTCATTCTTCTGTATTGTTGGGGCGCCTTCTTTCTTTTTCCAGCGCCTCTGTGCAGCTCTGGTTCCACCAACCAGCTGGTTGTTTTTTCCATTGTTTTCCCGTTTTTCGCGTTCTCTGTGTGGCCGCTGTCAGGTATGCAGGCTATTTCTATTGGGGGTGTGTTTTACCGCGGCCTGTAGGATGTTGTTTGTGATTCTTTCTGTGTATTGTCTATATCTTCACCTTCTGTCTGTTCTATCTCCATCCCCTCCAGTTCTTCTCTAAACTGCTCCCATTTCGCGTTCTTGAAGTGGAAGGTCGGTTTTTTACTTTCCTTACTCTTCTGTGCTCTCGTGTTTGTGTCGATGATTATCGGTAGGTGATCGCTGTTGGTGTCTTCTTTTACTTCCCAATGGCTCCTTGTTAGGCCCCTTGTTACTATTTTTACGTCGATTGCTGTGTCGTATCTTCTCGGGTTTGGGGGCTATTCGTGTCATCGACCCCTCATTTAGCACTGTTAGCTGGTTACTTCTATAAATTCGATCAATTTTTTTCCCGCTACGCTGTTTCTTGATCCACCCCACACTGGGTGGCAACAGTTGAAGTCGCCGACTATTATTGTTGATGTTTTGATTCTATTCTTTATCTCTATTAGGTCTTCTTCTTCTATTTTTCCTTTAGGGCAGTATACGTTAATTATGGTTAGGTTGTTGGGTTTACTCACAATCTCCGCTGTGATTCCCTCGAAGTTGGTTGTCCTGAATGTTCCGTTTTCTAATATTTGTAGATTGTCTTGTATGAGTAGGGCGACTCCTCTCCTGTTGTTTCTGTCCTGTCGTTCTGAGTATTTTAAAGCCTTTGCATTTGTAGCTGTCCTTTGGTTTCAAGAATGTTTCCTGCAGGGCATAGATACTATTTTCCCTCCCTAGTTGTTCCATGGTGCTGGGGAGGTTTTTTTTCATGCCTCTGCAGTTCCATTGTACTATTATAATGTTGTTTTTTTCCATGGTCGTGTTGTATTTCTGTTTTTGATTGTTATTGTTCTCTTCAGTTCTCCGATGTTTCGCTGTCTTCCTCGCTTGTCTCCTGTAACATCTTGTTTGCTAGTTCAGTGTATTCCTGAAGTATGATCGGGCCTTCTTCGCTTTCTCCATTAATGCTGGTAGTATTCGTGTGAACTCCTCTTTGTTTATCATATTTTCCACTGCTTGTTTAATCATTTTGATTTCTCTATCAGTCTGTTGCTTCAATTTTTAAGGTCATGGCCTAGTGGTTGCGTCCTTTTTTCTACCTCTGTGTTTGATAGTTCGATGTCGCGTAGTTTTACTTTCATCTGTTCTGTGGCCGTGTGGTTTTCATTCGTCTGGTTACTAAATTCTCGTCTGGTTACCTCCATCTTTTTGGCTAATTCTTTTATCTTTTCATTGGCTGTTTGATTCTCTTTTAACTGGTTTTTCAGCTCTGTTTTGGCTGCCTCCAGCTCTTGGGTTATTTTTCGCGTGTGTTTTACTGCGTCTTCAAGTTGTTTTTTCATGGTTAGCATGCTTTTTCAGCTTCTTCCATTCGTCTTATAACTTTCTTTAGTTCGTTGTTTTCTGTCTCTTCCTTGTCTTGTGTACTGTCTCTTCCTACGTCCTTGTCTGCTATCTTGTTCTTCATATTATTCATTTCGGCTTGCAATATTCTTATTTCTGATCTTGTATCTGGTTCTTTGCGTGCGTTTTCTTGTCTCCACCTTGCGACCCTCATCGGGGTTTGTGTAAGGACTGACTCTCTCCATGCCGTCTCTGTTAGTTTATATTTAGGGCAGCCCTTATATCTCGCGCTGTGGTTACCCTTGCAGTAGCACACTGTCTGGCCGGGTTTACTTCTTTGTAGTGTTTATCCCTTTTCGCTCTGTACAGTCCACTATACCAGTGGCTTTTGCTGCAGTACCGGCATTTTGGGTTCTTTTCCTTACAAAATTTAAGGGTATGTCCATGCTTTTGGCACTTGCTACATTGTGAGACAGGTGGTACATACATTTCCGAAGCGCTTAGGCCTTCTACGTATTTTATTTGGTTTGGCAGTGTTGTTCCGTTGTATTTAACCATTACTACCGCGGTTGGTTCGCCACGTTTTGTCAATATCCTATCCACGTGCGTGATTTCAATGCACGTGTCTTTTTCTTATTTCTTCCTCTACCTTCCTCATATCTGTTGTCGGGTTTATTCCTTTTACAAATATTGTTGTTGTCGCCCGGAACAGCTCTACGCTGACTTTGATGTCGTGTGGTAATTTTATTGTTATCGGCTTTTTTTCCCTTTTTCAGTTCATCCACTATCTCTTTGATCTTGGGGGTGTCGTTCGGTGTGATTACTATTGTGCTGTTTGGGTTTTTGATCAGGTTGGCAATTGACCTTGTACCTAGCTCATTTTCAATGATATTGATGCATTCGCCTTTGCTGAATGCCGATAGTACTGCTTGTCTTCCCTCAGTTTGGGTTATTTTAAGTTTGAGGCCTGGCTCAAGGGCCCCGCTGGCGGGCTGTTTTCCTAGTGGTTGGGCTTTCTTTGGGTTGATTTCTTCCAGCTATTTTTCCGTCTATGTTTTTGTTTTTCTATATTCATAGCTTCGACTGGTCCTTTCTTGCTCTCCTCTGCTTGGTTTCTGGTTATTGCCATTTTGTTTTGTGTTATTTTTCCTGTTTTTAATGCTTAGAGCGGTTCGCTACTTACAGTTTGTTCCACTTGAAATATTTGTCACCGTACTTATCACCACTACAGTACAGTGGTGATATCTACCACCACTCCCAGTGAATATATACTCGAGTGAGAAATATCGGAATCGGCCGCGAGGTAGAATCCGATCAATGAAATGCACTTCAATCTACCTGCAGGAAAACAGAATGCTCGTTGTTGAGACGGATCTGTTGGATGTTGTTGTCTTCTGTGTAGATGCGATCTGTGGTGCAGATTGGTGTATCAGGTCTCTTGAGCGTTTGTATTACTTATTCTCGAGCTTGTGCGTGTGGCGAAACACGTGTGGATAGTATACAAGGCTTGACCGCCAATTGTACGGTCCCCGTGTTTTAAGTTTAAAGGGTTTTCTACTTACAGATTATTTCTCTTGAAATATTTGTCACAGTTGTATGTATCACCACTATAGTAACGAACTAATATTTACCACCACTTCCTCAAGAAAAACAGGTCTGAGACTGACACAAATTAAAAACACGTTTTAATAATAAGATACGACGCGACTGACCCACACGGTGTGTCTTGTTTTGAACCGATCTAGGCAAGCGTATTTATACCAAGTCCAAACAGACGCTCTTATCCCATTGGCGCCGTCTGCGTTTATTTCCAGTTCCCCACTCCCAGTTTTAATTGTCAGCCGCGATCCGTTTAACACTGCATTCAGTGAGCGCATTCGACTGTCCGTCTTCCGGGAGATGTTATTTCATTATTTGTTTGCCACTCCACACCTAAATACTTCCATGCAGTCTGAGCGGTCGGCCGTCCGTCTTGGTACTTTCCACGGGGCAGACTAATTATCTAGCCATGTCCGTCTCGCGTCTGTCTATACCTGTGACCGTGGGCTGTTGTGATTATATCGTGCGTAATCTTACGTCCTAGCGTCGAATAGAAAGTGTTCTCACGTAGTCAGCAGACCGTGGTGGTTGTATTTACTTGCCGGCTTTGTGTGAAACCTTCTGTCATGGCTGGATAAATGTTGAGAAGCGAGATTAAATCTTTATTCATTTAATTGGCCCATCAAATGTGTAGACCGAGAAAGTATTCTGGGATATTAACGCGGCGTTCTGCGACACCATGTTTTGTATTCACCCTCTGTAAAGTTCATGCAACATAATAGGTAAATAAAAAACTTGGACCGGCAATATTTTCAAACACTGTACAGTCATTAAAAATACACCATGTATTTCGATTTCAGAGACATAATGCTTTTTATGGACCAGTTGTCTTCAATGTTCAGAAACTAAATAACCAATGCACATTTGTGGCTTACAGGTGCCAATGGTCTGGATGAAGCAAAAGAGTACATAACGCAGACACATTCCGTATTTCCAGAACTGGAGAACATATGTATAGAGAAGCATTGCTATTTCGAAGTTGTGCAAAAGACGATTAAAGACAAGAGTAAAGTTGTAAGTCCTTCTGGTAAAAATTTCGTGTAAACGATAATGCTTATGCGGTTGTAAAGATACTTTTTTGATTTATTATCTGAAATAAAATCCTTATTATAATTTGTACTCGACATCCCCTGTGGAATATAACACTTTTAACATAAGCTTCCCGTTGTTGGGTTTTATGAAATATTGTATAGATTTATTTATCTTTATCAGTTTATTTCAGTTTCATTCATCTTCACAACGGCCAGCCAAAAATGCTGGGGTTGACTACTACGTCCTAAAAGGATATACAACAACTTAAGACGAATTGGGACGCGGGGAAGTGATGTGCTTACCTATCAGATTAATCTTTTTACTTGCATCGGATCCCCAGTTAAATATTATTGGTGTTTTGAGCATTCTTGTTGTTCCCCCTCTCTCGTTAATGTGTCTTGTAAATTGATGAGTAAGTTGATCGAAACGCTCTCCTTTATGTGTGTGTCTTTCTGTAGATTGAACTCCTTATTTTGTGTTTGTTTTGACACCAAAATCTTCTCAACAGCAGTAGACTCTCCTTTTCGATATTAGTTTCAATCGTACGAAAGGTGTTTTAACCGAAACATTGGACATGTATCTCGTGTTTTAACTTATTAATTATATTGCTTTCCTTAGTCCATTATTTGAGTCAGGTCTTAGTCAGATATGACTGAGCTACCGTATGGCAGACGGTACTACCTGCTTTCTGTCAGCGCTGAATGTTGGACGGCGCTTACCAAACCCTGCACCCCACATTGTGCCAACGGCTTCGGGCAGAAGAGCGCAATTGTGAGGGTACAAGCCTTAAACTGGTGCGAGGAAATGCAACCTAAAGACAAAATGTCATGGCAGGGCAGACCAGGCCCTAAGCCTTGGGTGGCAGCTAGTATAGGATCGAAGCTCCGACAGGCAGACAGTTAGAGCATTGCTTTGCTGATCCGGCAGCTTCTGCAGCCTGTCTTGTTCCAGATGAAGAGGTGTTACCATTCCTTTGGAGGGAACTAGGCAGGCCGAGAGAGGGATCATGCTGCATGGGCAACACATGGTCTCTATATTTTAGCCCATGCTTTGTGCTATGGAGAGGTATAACTCCATCCCTGATCGTAACAGATCTCGGAATCAAAGCGAAACGTAACAGTTACGGGTTATAAGTCTTTGTCAATTGGCGTAGACAGGTGTCACTGATCAGCTACCACCCGCCTCAAGCTGGGCAGCCCCCAGCCAATTGGTTGCTGATCCGCCACAGCCTGCCTGCTTCTTTTGGGTGCTTGGGGCTAGGACAAAATCTGAATCGCAGGCTGTAAAACCAATACACCAGGTAATACTAATAGAGAAATATAGAAACCTCAAGCTACGGCTTGCAACCTGGAACGTACAGCCATTTGTCCAGGATTTTCCACTGACTTCACGAATATTGATCATGTGAGAAAAACGGCTGTGATTAATGCCGAACTCAATCTTCTTAACATTGATATTGCTGGCCTGCAGGAGACTGGCCTCACTGAGGAAGGGTCACTCAGGGAAAACAATTACACCTTTTTTTCAAGCAGAACAAAAAAGGCACCATGGTGTGGGCTTTGCAGTGAAGAATTCGCTACTGGGAATGATTGAAACATCATCAAGTGCCATGCCGACTGGCGTAGGTGTTCATGACTCTCCACATACCTCGGGTCAGAGTGCCAGCGGAGCAGTCAGACTTGTGCAGAGTTATAATCACATTGAGCCGGGAGTGCAGAGAGTGGCCAGCAGGGGCCACGGAAGTGGAAATCCAGCAACTAATTCAGGATAATGCTCGCCCGGGTGATGTGATTATCTACACGGATGGTTCGGTGTTGAGAGGCTGGAGAAGTGCCCGGGGATTCTTAGCAAAAGCTAATGGTCGACGTTTGGTGCAGGAGAGCCTGGCGTATGATACCACAACATCTAGCTTAAGAATGGAAGTGGAGACGGTCAGTGCAGCTTTCCGCTGGATGGAGAACACGATACATACATACATCGTGATTGTAACTGACTCAGAAAGCATGCTGACGAGGGTGAGGACAGGCAGGCTTCGCGCAGAGTGGCTTGCTTTGCTTCGGAGGTCACGGATAGCAAGCATCCCCTAGATCTTTTCTCCGGGGTATGCCGGTGTGCTGGGGAATGAACAGGTGGATAGATTGGCTGGCTCTGCAAAACTTGGTGGAGTATTGATGCATGACAAGGCAGACATGGTTGCGGCCTTGTGGGAGCACGTGTACACCTCGGAGGAGCAAATGGATCACCATAGTCTGGTAAGAATGAGGCAGCGAGGTGTGACGAGGGGATCTGGCCGACGCTCGACGCTCAGAGGAAAGGCGAGACGGACATATAATCAGATTGCTACTGGAACTATTAGTGTTGGAACTCTTTGCTGGCTGCTGAGGATGGGGCCGGAGCGCTTATGGGAATGCCCCGAATGCTGTGATGTCGGTTCCTAAATCAATCAATCAATCTATCAATCACATACCTCGGTCTTTGGTTTTCTATGTCAACTCTGCTTTGGTTTTCTATGTCAACTCTGCCGTTGATATTCCTCCATGCCACCTCCGCAATCCATCCAGCATCATTTCTCGTGGTCTGCCTCTGCTTCTCTTTCCCTCGATCTTTCCAGTTGTCACGATGTTTTCCAAAGCCTACTTTCTCATCACATGACCAAAAAAAAATCCGTTTGTCTCTTTCCTTTGGCAGTCCAAGGAATTCGCAACATTCGTCTAAGGAACCACATCTTTGTTACTTCCAAAATCTTCCTAATTTGTTCATTTACATTCCAAGATTCACAGCCACACAGCAAAACAGGTTGTATATAGCACTTCAGTACTCTCTTTCTTACATTCAATGATAGTGACTTATTGCATAAGATATTCTTCATTTTATGAAATGCAGCCTTTGCTTGCCCTATTCTGCCTTAATCTCTGTTGTGCATCTTCCATCGGATGTTATAAATGTCCATAGATATTTTGTTTGTTGAAGAATTTTCCCTTCTATCTCTATTTAACAGTTGAGTGTCATCTGTTTCTTATATCGTGAAAATATGTTCATGTATCTGTATCAGCGTATATTCTTTGTGCGCTGACGAAATCTGGAACTGTTACGTCCATTTTGTCACTTGTAATCATATTCTAGAAAAATTTACCTATTCTACTTCTCCTATTTTGTTGATTCATTCAATGCAAGAATGGAAAAAAACCACTGTGAAGCATTATGAGTGCCTCACTTTCAAAACAGCTAAACACACAATTGAAGTGGCCATTAGGGTAGCCAAATATCTTTAGTATGTTCGGGAAAAAATATAAAAAGTAAGAGAACAACGCAAAATGTTAGGTTAGATTCACAAGAATGCGTCAATGAGCCAATAAGACATACGGGAGTTCTCCCCCTTCATCCATCCATCCATCATGTGCCATGTCGGTAAGCGTGGGCGGTCATGTTCTGCCATCTCACTCGATCACCAGAGTCGTGGATCAGCTCCGTGTTTCTGTCTCGACCATGCCACAAGGCCAAGCCATCCAGGTACTTGCTTCTAGGTCTTCCCCTTGGTCTGTTCCCCTCGATCTTACCAGTTGTCACCAAGTTCTCCAAATCATTTCTTCTCATAACATGCCCAAAAAATTGTGACTGTCTACGTCTAATGTCTCTAATCAGTTTACGATCTTCATTTGTTTCTTGAAGACTTGTTCATTGGTCTTTCTGGCTGTCCATGGTATTCTTTGCATTTTCCTCAGAAACCACATATCTACAGCCATCAGATGTTTTTCAGCCTGACTGCTCATTGTCCAAGCTTCACATCCATATAAAAGTAGAGGTTCTATGTAGCATCTCAACACTCTTTTTCTCGTTTCGATTGACATATTTTTATTGGTCAGTATGTTTTTCATGTTGCTAAAGGCTACTTTTGCCATGGCGATTCTTGTTTTAATCTCTTCAAGGCATCTCCCATCAGATGTTATGACTGTTCCGAGATAATTGTACCTATTCACTTGTTGAAGAATATTCCCATTTACTTGTATATTACATTGCTCTCCCCCCCCCCCAAAAAAAAATAACCACACACACACACACCCACCCACCCACACACCCACACACACACCCACACACACACACACACACACACACACACACACACACACACACACATGACAGATAAGCTCGACGGAATGAAAAACACGCACACATATATACAGGCCAATGTTTTGACCGAGTTTAAGCTATTAAGTATTCCTTTGTGTTTACCAATTTCGGGGTATATTTATTTTATTGTTTTCATCTTTGTTTTTACGGTGAAAGGAAGTTCGGTCGACACGTTCGTCTGTATATGTGTGTGTTTTCCCCACCAATAGAGCTTTCTGTGTGATATTTTGTGTGTTTTCCCCATTCATAAGTCTAGAGAATGTGTCATATTTTGTGTGTTTTTACCAACAGTTGAGCTTCTGTGTCATATTTTGTTTTTCCCACCAGTATAGCTTCTGTGTCATATTCTGTTAGTTTTCCCCACAAGTCTAGAGAATGTGTCATGTTTTGTGTGTTTTCCCCACCAGTCGATCTTCTGTGTCATATTTTGTGTGTTTTCCCCACCATTATAGAGGATGTATCATATTTTGTGTTTTTCTGCCACCAGTCTAGAGAATGTGTCATATTTTTTTATGTATTTTTGCCACCAATCTAGAGAATGTGTCATATTTTGTGTGTTTTCGCCAAAAGTCTAAAGAATGTGTCATATTTTGTGTGTTTTCGCCACCAGTCTAGATAATGTGTCATATTTTGTGTGTTTTCGCCACCAGTCTAGAGAATGT
>JACEFZ010012755.1:0-20293 GCA_014155875.1 Cepaea nemoralis
TTTTAAATAATTTCTCCTGGTCTGCCTTGCCTCTTCTACCGCTGATCTTTCTAATGTTTGTTTTTGGTAGTTCACTCACTTTGGTGCTATACTCGTGCGCTGGACTGATTTGTGTGTGTGGATTAGCTTTCCCTATTAACAGTGTCCAGCATCATCATGCAACCCACTCTGACTTCTGAGGCACTTGTAATTTACTTCCATAATTCAATGATGATATGTGAACATTTCGAAAGTTAAAGAGCAAGCATTCTTATCCATTCGGCCATGTTAACCTACATCTTTCTATTCATGATGATGTTCTCCAGTGCCCCTCTCCTCATTATGGCCAAAAAACACTGTCTCTTATAGTTGTGTGTAATGTTCTGCTTTGTTTAGCCTCTTCCAGGCAATCATAGTTTGTTACTCTGGCAGTCCAAGGTATATACAACCTTCATCTCTCAAACATCTCCATTGCCCCCAAACCCTTCCTAAAAAAGGGAAACAAACATATTATCTTCCAAAGGTCAGCATGCTCGAATGGATAAGAACACATGTTCTTAAACATCCAGTGTACTGATACTGAGGTAAGGGGTTCAACTCCTACACCGGTCAGTTAGACTAAAATGTTGACTTCTTGTCCTTGTCTTGGGGATATAAATTACAAGTACCTCTGAAGTCGGTGTGGGTTCACCAGATAGCGAGTGACAATGGTAACAAGGAAAGCGAATCCACACGCAAAATTCAGTCCAGTTCTGCTATAAGTAGTGTATATGGACTATGCTTGAGTTCAAAACGAGCAAATGCAAAAAAAACAAAACATTTATCATCCCAAGTCTTCATGGTTCGAAGCAGTCCAAAATAAGTGTGCTCCTATATAAGTAAACAATTAAAAAAAAAAGGGATCTTTTACTCACCTTTCAGGCAATTTGGGTATCTGGTGCTAGATTCATGTTTTCTAGACTCATGTTTTCTAGACCAATCTGTACTCTAGGGTCAGTGTCACGCTGGCTGCCTTTACTTCCCAGTTTAGGCTGGGTGGACCTGGGAGCCAGGTCAGGTTAAATAGCTGCCTCAGTATGAATGGGAACTTATGACCAGCGGGCGGACAGGCAAGTGTCAAGTCACTATGCCACCCTGGTCCCCCAGTGTCAGCCAGTGTACTGTACTGTACTGGCACCTGGACGTCTTGACATTCGATAGTTTGCTACATTGTGCTTAAAAAAAAGGCACAATAACTACAACCCATGGCGGTAAGACCAAGGATGAATTTATACCTCTCCATAGCACAAAGATGGACTCAATTGTAGAGACCATGTGTTGCCCACACGTCATGATCCCTCTCTCGGCCTGTCTAGTTTACTCCAGAGGAAAGGTAACACTATAATGTCTGGAGCAAGAAAAGCTGCAGAAGCTGCCGGATCAGCAAAGCAACACTGTTTGCCTGTCAGAGCTTCGATCCTAGACCAGTTGCTGACCAAGGCTTACTGACTGGTCTGTTCTGCCATGACATCTGGTTTTTAGGTTGCATCTCCTCACTGCAAGATAAGGCTTGTACCCTCCCAATGCCGCTCCTGTGACCGAAGCCGTTGGCACAAAGTGGGGTGTCAGTTTTGGTGAGCGCTGCCCAATCTTCAGTACTAACAGAAAGCAGGTATTGTGCTATGGAGAGGTTAGTTATTATGCTTTTTATGAAGCACAGTAACTATCGTCTGCCAAGACAGCCAGGTGCCAGTACAGTACGGGTAAGGAAAAGAAAACAAAACTAGGTAACGAATGGTAGCTCTCTGCGACAGGGGTAATTACTGGCAGGGACCAAAGAGGTTAAATTAATAACTAAGATATGGTGGGTTAATTTAAGAGCTGAACCAAGAAAAGGTAAATAGTCTGACCCACACAAAGTAGGAAAACATATTTTAAAAAAGTTTTCTTTTACATGTTCTTTTTCATGAAAACATAAAAAAAAAAAAATAGAAATCACCTTAATGTACGAATTACTGTAAAGTTCATAGTGGCAGATTATTTTCCCTATAGCAGCTGTTATGGCAATATCAACATTTTTGTTGTTAAGGTTTTGTTGTTTTAATTTACGTTTCTTCTTCTTCTTCTTCTGCGTTCATCCGGAGTTTTTTCCCCGGATGTGATTGCGTTGTGCCTGTTTACAGCAGAGCTGCGTTCTTGTGCCGTTAGGCCGACACATCTGACTTCTGCGGGCATTTGTTGACCGGGTTAACCTTCCCGGGGTAATTTACGTTTAACACCTTAAAGTCCGACCATTAGGGATAGACCATTGTTGGACTGAAAATTTTCCAGCAAGCTCTAGCACTTATCTGACATATTTATGGAATTTATTATGGTTATTATGACGTATATATTTCAGTATTTAAACACAAATACTCATGTACAATCAATGCATACCAATTGCCATTGAAATACTAAATGAATGAATTCATCACAGAAGAACAGAATGTTGCTGAAATATTGAAATCGAATAAACAAACTGTTAAGGTTTGGACAAATGTAACATACTGGATCTGCGAACATGTGGATAATGAATCTCAGACTTTTTGGGATGTATTGCAGATATTTGTCTACAGTTAGTTACGAAAATTACTTCTTTGTTTTAATAGTGAGTTTTTGTGTTATTAACATAACATCTAACATTCTTGTTTTAAATTTAATTGAAATGCAGGATGGCAAGCTGTCGAAAGAAGAAATCCTGGACAAGTATGACTTATTTGTTGGCAGTCAGGTAACAGATTTCGGTGAAGCCCTCACTAAACATGATGAGTTTTAACTGGCAGCTCACAGACATTTGCCTTAGTTAACAAATTGTGAAGCAGAAACAGAAAACAGAGATACCTCCCTTTAGCCGCTGACACACAGGGGTCCATGACCTTTGTGTTTTTCATCTGCTGCCTCTGTAAATATGTGTGAAGTTGGACTTCAATCAAAAATGCAAATGTGTTATTATTATTATTATGTTTTGCATGGCTGTAGTCAAAAATTAGTTTTGTACCTGTGAATAGATGTGCATTTATTCACTGCCAGATTGAACAGTTCTTATAGCACGTGTGTGAAATGTTGTTGGTTTGCATGGACTTATGTATGTTGATCAACATACGTGGACTATAATTATTAAACTTACACTGTTATATTTTATATGTACCTGTAACTATGTCCTGTTACGTTTTAAATTTGTTTTAATATTATTATTTTGTTAAATGTTATTAATTAGGATTACTTGTTCTCTCTCCTCCCCCCCCCCCCCCCCCCCCCCCCCTCCCCCCCCCCCCCCCCCCCCCAATATACTTAAAAGTGTATTTATTTGTACCTGCTAATATTTAGTTTTAAATTTAAATATATAATATATGTGTTCTCTTTCATTTGGTTTTGTCAATCTCAGTTTTGTTGTATTTGTTTTAGTTGTATTTGTTTTGTATGTCCTTTGCAGGATGTTGTGATCAAGCCCAAATCTAGGTTGATTTTCTCAACAATTTTATGTTCAATAGTTTGCCATTGCTTTCTGAATGAGAAGTGGAAACTGATGCGTGTAGGAAATGATCCCACCACCTCATCAACAGCTCAAACAGATATGAGCTCTTGCTCTTAAAGTTCCAGATGGCTGATGGTGAAGTAGGCTGTCTGATGGTGAGGTAGGCTGGCTGGTGGTGAGGTAGGCTGGCTGGTGGTGAGGTAGGTTGGCTGATGGTGAGGTAGACTGGCTGATGGTGAGGTAGGACTGGCTGATGAGTGAGGTAGGCAGTTCAAACCCTACACTGGATTAAGTTGGTCTTCAACATAGACTTCATGTTCAGAAAGCAATGGCAAGCTACTGAATGTACAATTGCAAAGAATTATTAACATAGGGTTGAATGTATCATCTTGCAAGGGACATACAACATACTTGTTTTAACTATACTTATTCTAATTATTAGAATTTCATGTTTCTGTATGCCAGTTACATTCTGTTGCAAAGGTGAAGCTTATGGCAGAAATTACCATAGGTGTGTGAGTGTTAGGCTTTTAAATATTCTAGGTCACCAGCATACAGACACGAGGTGATCAGTTCCTTTTCTTGCCATGTTTCCTGGCTGGAAACTTCTGAAAAATCATGTACCATTTGTATGAGTGAGACAGAGACTGGCCGCAGCCATGCAGAGGGTAAACAGTATTCAGAGCCTATGACACAACACTGTCAAACACATTAAAGTTGTTTTTAACGGACATTTTTCTTGTGACATCATACAGATGTTAGTCATGGACCATTTTGCATTTGCAAAAGACGAAAATCAAAATTTAACTTACGTGTTCAAGAAACATTCTTAGAATACTGTGGATCAAAAGTAAAACAATAACATTTTGTTTGACAAAAAAAAAACCTTAACTTTTTGTGTTGGGCACAAACCCTAACGTTTTTGCATGTTGGTTTCAATAGGTGCTATCAGCCATTTTTTACACATGTCTGCATGGCCTTTTCTCCATCATATTCAGTGTCTGTTTGTGGTTTTTCAAGTAGTACACTCTGTGTACATGGACTATAAGTTAGGAGCTTAGGGAAGGAAACTTAATACACTGTGTGCCTAGACTATAAGTTAGGAGATTAGTGAGGAAGTTTTACTACACTGTGGACATAGACTATAAGTTAGCAGCTTAGGGAAGGAAACTTAATACACTGTGTGCATAGACTATAAGTTAGCAGCCTAGGGAAGGAAATAATACAATGTGTACATAGACTATAAGTTAGCAGCCTAGGGAAGGAAACTTAATACAATGTGTACATAAACTATAAGTTAGCAGCCTAGGGAAGGAAACAATACAATGTGTACATAAACTATAAGTTAGCAGCCTAGGGAAGGAAACTTAATACAATGTGTACATAAACTATAAGTTAGCAGCTTAGGGAAGAAAACTTAATACAATGTGTACATAAACTATAAGTTAGCAGCTTAGGGAAGGAAACTTAATACAATGTGTACATAGACTATAAGTTAGCAGCTTAGGGAAGGAAACTTAATACACTGTGTACATAAACTGTAAGTTAGCAGCTTAGGGAAGGAAACTTAATACAATGTGTACATAGACTATAAGTTAGCAGCTTAGGGAAGGAAACTTAATACACTGTGTACATAAACTGTAAGTTAGCAGCTTAGGGAAGGAAACTTAATACACTGTGTACATAAACTGTAAGTTAGCAGCTTAGGGAAGGAAACTTAATACACTGTGTACATAAACTGTAAGTTAGCAGCTTAGGGAAGGAAACTTAATACACTGTGTACATAGACTATAAGTTAGCAGCTTAGGGAAGGAAACTTAATACAATGTGTACATAGACTATAAGTTAGCAGCTTAGGGAAGGAAACTGAATACCATGTGTACATAGACTATAAGTTAGCAGCTTAGGGAATGAGACTTAATACATTCTGTGTACATAGACTGTAAGTTAGCAGCTTCTGGAAGGAATATAAGGAGGGAATGTTATTGTGCTAATTGATCCGAAAGTGGTGGCCATGTGCATTGTCTGCTTCAGTGGTGATTTTTGGGCATATAAAATGGGCATTAGGAAATGTCTTGGAAAGTGACTTTCTTGTGAATGTCAGTTTCCCTGTCTTGCAACAGTGGTTGTACTAGACTTGTACTGCGCCGCGTGGCACCAAATGTTGACCACTGTTGTGCCCATTATAATTGTAGGAGAATAGAGCTTAAAGAGGAATTTCTTTACTGAAAACATTTGTAGCCAGCATGCAGACTGACCGTTTGTTTGTTGGTAGATTCAGTCTTTTAGATTTGGCATATTAACGGAAGGATTTTCATACATATTCGTTTTTACTTTTTTATTCTGTAACACTGTCAGTTGTTTCATTTTAAAAGTCTATTGTTTTATTGTCTAGCGCTGTCATTTGTTCTATTGTCTAACACTGTCATTTGGTTTTATTTTATTGCTTAAAACATTCAGTTGTTCTATTGTCTAACACTGTCAGGTGTCACATTGTTTTATTGTCTAACACTGTCATTTGTGTTTATTTTGTTGTCTAACACTGTCATGGTGTTCATAAATAGCATTGGGCGCTCCGCATACATGACTCGCTGCACTCCTGCTGCTTGTGTGAGCCAGAAGTTATGGGGCTGTATTATGTACATAATATTATCTGATATAAGTTTGAACAAGTGTATGCAGTAAGTGATATACGTATACGGATGATGCATTTGTGGATACAGTACATATAATCAAATGAGTGGCATGAGATTTGATTGATGTAATTGAAACCAAGTGGATACAGTACATATAATCAAATGAGTGGCATGAGATTTGATTGATGTAATTGAAACCAAGTGGATACAGTACATATAATCAAATGAGTGGCATGAGATTTGATTGATGTAATTGAAACCAAGTGGATACAGTACATATAATCAAATGAGTGGCATGAGATTTGATTGATGTAATTGAAACCAAGAACAATAACTATTCAGCTACATAACACAAGATAGACGCTTACCTGTAATTGAAAATCAAGAACAATAATTATTAAATTATATGACAAAGGATAGACGCTTACATCCCGTAGCAGATTTAATTGAAATCAAGAACAGTAATTATTCAGTTATATGACACAGGATAGAAGCTTACCTCCCATGGGTTATAATTTGCATCAAGGTGAAAACGCAGTTAAAAATGGGTACCTGGAAATGTCTTGGAAAGTGAAAGAGGCTGGTGTGATATTGACCACATCACTCCCTGATTGCAGATTGGTATATAAAAATATGGGTCTAGCACCTTATGCTCAGGACACCTGAAGGTGTGTGAAAGATATTCTTGTACAAATAAGTGTAGGATATTGTGGTTTCTAGTTGCATGCTGTTATCACTTTTCTAATTTCTGCTTGGATTTTTTTGGTAAAATCAGTTTTCTTTCCCAAATGTTGCTGAACTTGCCAGCAGTATTATACTTAGAATGCTAATGTATGATGTTGGATACTTGGAATGTTCAGCTCTGATGTCAGATACTTAGAATGTTCAGCTCTGATGTCAGATACTTAGACTTTTCAGCTTTGCTGTCAGATCGGTTCTGCATTGGAATCATGAACAGCAAAACCAAAAGCTGCTTGAGAATGCCACATGTTGCCAATTTTATGAGGATGTGTGTATTGTGTTTGTTCACAGTCAAAAAATGTTATGTGCAATATGTGCACAGAGATAAGCATTTATGCTGTTTAGGTAACAGTCACAATATGTATAGTTTCTCATTGTGTACTCGGTGATGTACAGGTGTATATGTGGAAAATAAGTCTCTTAACTGGTTTTGTTGTGAAGGGATTACGGATGCAATTTGTAACCCTACATACCACATTCAAAACACAGCTGCGGGTGATTTGGCAGCAGACCGCTTTGCGTTGATTTTCATACAATGGTATGAGTGCTGGTTGTTCACATAGCAGTGGCAAACTACTGAATGTAAACTTGTCAAGAAATCACAAAGAGCCAAATTATATTGGGGTTGACTGCAACGTCCTGTAAAGGATATGCAAGTAACTTTTTTAGTGACAATCTTGTGTAGATATAGTTTTGTATATTCATTCCTTCTTCTTCTGCGCTTGTTTGCTGTGTAAAATTTCCAGCAAGAGTCACAAGCAACCATTGTTGTGCGTAGATATCTGTTCTCTAGTACTGTGTCATTTAGACCAGCATCCTCAACTTCGACGGTCGAGGTTCCATTTCTGGATTCCTCCTCCCATGGGCAGATTGTCTTCCTGGGCTTATGGGCTGTACCTGCCCACAAGTACCGGGTGTTTGTAAAGTCTCACTACACTTTGTATGTAGAACAAATTTGAAAAATGAAGTACATGATGTCATAAAAAATGTGCTCCAGTCCATTGTGAAAAAAAATATGCAGCGAATGGCTGTCGTCTGCTGGAGTAATTCGTTGCGTTCCAGACAGGATGGTGTTATCAATGGAAGAAAGAATCTTTCAAATTTGTTCTACATACAAAGTGTAGTGAGACTTTACAAATACCCGGAATATTAACAAATAGTATTGTATAGGTGAGGGGATATGTGTGTGTGGAGGTGGCTTAGAAATTTGGCATCTGTCTCTAACATTAAAAGTGTTGGAGTTGAAGGTAGTACTCTCTGGACAGTACTTTCAGAGTTATTTTTGAGGAACCTGACGATGTCATACTCTCCCCGATCGTTGGGTAGTGGGCTGGAGGAGTAATCTTCTCAGAGGAATTAAACCATATTAATAATGCATACCGAAGTCAGACACCCTGACATCTGAGAAGCATAACTAGGCTACGGTTTGTATTTTTGGTTTTATTACAGATTTTCCTCATGTTGGACTGATAGTACATGGTTCCGTCGCCCTGCTACTGAGTGAGTGCGTGGCACGACACTTTGAGCTGTAAAATTCGTGTGGGATGCTTTTACATCTATCCACTGTTGTTTGTACAGTGAACTGCATGTTCGGAACAATGGCGGCTGGCTGGTGACTGGATTGCCTTTTTCGGTCGCATGTGCATTATTCTGGAGACTCCTGGCAGTAGTCGCTGGAGCTATGGAGTTCGTGCTTTGTACGATGCTTTCGGTGGGTTACCCTGTGGAAACTGAGCCATGTGGGATAAAACCAGGGTCAATGAAGTCTTTCTGGTGACTGCCAATTTCATCGACGATGAACTTTATTTTTAATGGAGGAATTTTGTGTTAGCATTCTGGTGGCGGTATTATGCACAGTGTACCTGTGCAGGCTGTTTTCTTGCCGAGACTCCTGTCTGTTCCACTTTTCACATTGGGCAGTGAGGAGCATTTTGTGTGATATTCACTGGCACAGGAACGGAGCATAATGGGGACAACCCGTTGCCGTGAAGTTAGAACCGCGACTAACTAAGTGTGACACATTCCCCTTGAAAGAGGAAGAAAAGAGAAGAAGTAGTAGAAGAAGAAGAAGAAGAAAAGATTCATCTGAATGATTATTCCATCTGGTTGAAAGTTCCTCAGGTGTATGGCAGCATTACTTGGACCACATTGATGAACTGATATTATTGAGAGTATGCAAATGAACAAGCTGTGCGCAAATCCTCAGCAGTCAAACTAACAGATGAACTAGCTGGAATGTGTACACATGAATTATTTCACACTTTTAAACTGTAAACTGCAAAGAACAACAAACAAAGGGATCTGTTATGCTTATGTAAATAGCATGTTATGAATGTATTACTTTACATTTAAAAATTGTTGGCATCTTAAACAGTATCAGATATTATTCTTATGAAACAAAATTGTTCTTTGTATAGGTATGTTTATTTTGCCCGCCTATTGATCTTTTGTTATTTGTGTTTGTATTAGCAATACTTATACAGGTTTTTATAATTTATTGTATTATTTGGTTTGTTAGAATTGCTGGCTTGAATTGGATGTTCTTTCTAAATTGTCTATTTTCAAAGACTCTCTGTCAACTACGCACTTTGGAAGCTTGAATACCAAAGTTTTTTTGTTTTTGAGTGTTGTTATAAAACTTAAGTTCTGTTGTAGTTTTTAGTATGTGAATACTTGTATATAGCCGTGTATATTAGAAAAGTTGTAGTCATATAAATGGCCCATAAAAATGTTGTAAATTGACATGGACTTAAAAGTAATATGCATATATATATTTATCATTGTTAGCATCTAGAAGTAATAATTATTTGTCCAGTATTGGTCATTTTGTAAAAGCGGTAGCAGTATGGGCAAGGAATTGTCGGTATGTAAAAGGAATACTTCTATTGGTTTAAATTAATTCCTGCGTAGATGAAATTAATAATGAGTGTTTAACCCTACCAGACCGCTGTACCAATTTTTCGGTAATTTCCTAATCTGCCACTATACCGCTGTACCTAATTTTCGGTATTTTGCCTAGTACGTGAAAAAATGCGTCACAAACTAATAATAACCAACCAATCGTGGTCAAACCTCATGGTTAGCCATTGCAAATGTCTGCCCCCATAGGTTTGAATTGACTTTGTGTGGTTTAATGCGAAAAAAATCTTAAAATTCACAATGAAACGAGCGGCTGATGAACCAAGCACTTCAACAAGAAAGCGAAGTAGGTCTAGGCTTTTCACAGTCCAACAGGCGATCGATACTTTGGTTTATTCAGACTGGATTTTCACACAAAGGTGGAATATTGGCGCTAGATTAAAGGTAGACCTATTTTCTACAATGTCTCCAAGTTACATCTTATTCTAACCACATGTTTGCATGTAACTAACATTTTTCTACATCACGTTGGTTTTTTTCTATTTAATGCTCAGGAGCCCAGGTAATAGGGACAGTTAGGTTCAGGGCCTCAGGTCTGGTAGGGTTAAGGATATACTTACAGCAATGGTTATTCTCATCTACAAGGATGGAAGTCAGCTTGGCTGAATTGATAAAGGTGCTCGTACCTCGACATCCAGTGTGCTGATGCCGAGGTAGCAGGTTCAATCCCTACACCAGTCGGCTGGACTAAAATACTGACTTATCGTCATTGACTTGGGAACGTAAGTCACAAGTACCCCTGAAGTCGGAGTGAGTTCACTTAATGGTGAGGGACACTGGTAATAGGGAAAGCTAATCCAGACACAAAAATCAGTCCAGTGCACTAGAAGTAGTAGTTCAATGTGAGTGAATGCAAAACAAAAAAAAATCTACAAGGATAACTATAGATTATAAATTGCTGATGTTTTAACACCTGTACAGGCCAGATAAATGCCTAGCCAGTGTTAATTGTTTCTTATTGTAAATAGTGTACTGAACAAATGTCACTGCAAATCCGTCCCTTGTGCACTTAAGGTGTGCAGTACCTCATTCTTTGTCTCCTTCACTTCTCTTGTCTTGTTTTCTTATAACTATGGCCACCTCAGAATCATCCCTACAGACATGTGTTGCTAGGGTTTGTGTGTATTTTGTGACATTTGGGCTCACATTGTTATTTCATTTTGTGCCAATCAACTATGTGTACTTTGATTATTCCATTCATCACAGACTTTACTTAACCCTGTTTATCCAAGGCAGATGCTATTGTTACATTAAAAAGTGTAGCGGAATAGGAGGAGATGATCTTTCACAAGGTAACATATGGATGTGACAGTAGACCATTTCGCAATGTCACTAAGGAAGAAAACCAAGGGTTTTGAGCTTAAATGTTACATAAAAGTTCCTTAGAATATTGTGGACTGAGACGGAGAACAATACTGACATTCTACAAGATATGAACATCGAAGAAAGTTAGTTAATTAGTCGACAGATCATCCTCATTGCACATCGAAACATTCGTCCATAAGTTCTCGGATACCCTCAGTAAATCCTGCAGCGTGTTGCAGCTAACGACACCAGTTCTGTGTTGGTTTATTAATCTTCTTTGGCTTCCCGCGTAGTTTTCTTGTTTTGCCATCCCTCTTTTAACATACTGTTCTCGCAGCCTGACCATGGCTGTAGATGCAATCATGACTTCGTTCTCGCGAACGACTTACTTCTCGTAGAGCATTCAGAATGCCCGCCTGGTTCATGGCTCATCCACATTCACAGTAGCCTTACCTGCAAGCTTGTCAGCCTTCTCATTTCCTCGTACACCTGCATGCCCTGGCACGAAAATGAAACTAATCTTTGCCAGCCGAGACTGCTTCAGAGACAGCAACCACTCTCTTCGGATCCATCCTATCTCTATCTTCTTGAGCATACTCATTGAGTCACTAAGGAAACATTGAAGAAAGCTGGTTCATAAATAAAAACATATTGAATGTTTCGATGGTTTGGAAAGAACACAAATGGGAAGCAGGATGCCTAGAAGATCAGAGAGGGATCGACCAGCACGAAGATGGACACAGGACAGTGCGGACACCTTTGACATGGAAGAGCATGAAACTGGCAAGGGATTGAGAATATTTTTAGGCAGACTGTTTTAAAAAGTCTTACAAGTTGAGAGGATCGACTTCATTGCACCAGGTTTTATCCTATATGGCTCAGTCTCTTTCCACAGGGCGGTCTGCTGAAAGCAGTGCACAAAGCACAAACTCCGTAGCTCGAGCAATGACCCCAGGAGTCTCAGAAAAATTCACTCGTGAACCAAAAGATGTAGCCCAGAATCGAACCCACAACCTTCCGAGCGTGAGGCAGGCGGCCTGACCACTTTGCCATGGAGACTCCCCGACAGACTGGATAAGAGCAACTTTCTTCAAAAGACCTGCCGTTGTAGATGGATTAGGAAAAGTTAAAATAATAATTGTCTGGGACAGAAGGCTCGTTTACAGTTGTCTAAAACACGTAGCTAAGTTAATAACTCAAAATAAGGTCATTATTAGAACTGTCTAGAACAGGGCTGACTTTTGATGACAACTTGTGGATGTTTGATGCATCCTCTATTGCTGCCTCCTGTCCAGATTTTTCAAATATAGCGTGCTGTCATAATAATTTATGTATTTTAAGCAGTTTATCAAGCTTTGTTCCTTCTACCGTTGTATTGTTACCAACTACTTCAAATATAAATAGTTCCGAATGTAAAGTAACAGCTGTTTCGGACAGACAGTTACTTGGGTGAAGAGTTGAAAGGGTTATTTAACCTTTAAATCTGCTGCCGGTATATGTAGTAGATTGCTTTTTCCTTATGTTGTCGATTGATACCGCAATATTGGCTTCCAATTATCTGCTGATTGTGTACTTCCAACAAAAAACCTGGCATCGCTAGCTTCCAGAATTGTGAGCATACGTGGAACCTGCAAGCTCTACAACCAATTTCTCCCTTCCCTTTCTGTGGAGTTTAGGGATTCTGTGTTCTACAGAGTGTCCCATAAGTAGAGTATTGCTGGGAAAACAATGAATTCCCTTGGTGAATTGAAACACAGTAGCCACAATCAATATATTGCTGAATTTATTGCCTGGCATGTTTCGCTGCATCTTGTCAGGTGCTTACTGCAGTTATATAGCATATGAAGTGAATAAATTAATAATACTTAAGCTGAAACACCTAAAACATTGGATGTCATTGAAATAAAGGCTGGTGGCATGGCCAATGAGAAGTCCAATCTTGTGTTGCTAAAATGTTATCTCTGCGTTATTTGGTGCATATTAAACATTAATGATGTTCAACATTTCTCTCAGTATGTTATTTAAGCTCAGAAAGACATGATTAACTATATGATTAAAATTAAAAAATCATGTTATGGCAAAAATAATCTGTTATTTCATTTTTCAGCTAAGGTTATGTCTATATTTTCAGCTGCAGTTTCTAAATATTCAACCTATTTTCATAAAACTCACATGGTGAAAGATAATTACGTGTATTATTGTAAAACTTTAAACGAGATATGAATCTTTTTTCTAACTACCCAAAGTTTGAGGCTGTCAGGAGATCAGGGTAGTCTATGGGCTCACAGTAATGAGCTACCCACATTTTTGTTGACCAAATATTATGTCTAATTTTACACATGGGAAAAATAATGGACATATCAAATAAATTTAGTAAATGACAATTTTTGTTTTGCCATTTTGCATCCTTTCCTGTGATGCTCAAATGATGGGACACCCTGAAATAATGCAGTCTTTCTTTCTGTATATTACTAATTCTGAGTTTCAAATGCATTCTTTAATTTAATAAATAATTGTGTTGTTTTACAAATCTCTTGACCCTGTTCCATATTTTCCCGTTTTGTAAGATATATTTTCACAATTTACTAAAGTCATTATTAGTCAAGTTTTGTTAACAGTAACATTTTTTATGTTGAGTCAATCGCTTTAATAGTGATATGTAATGTGTGTTTTCAACAAGAATAGTTTGGATTCAGGCTGGGTTTCATTAAGTCATTGTTGAGTTTTTGAGGGTGATTAAATTCTTAATGGGTGTTTAATGAAAATGGGTCTTCTCAGTTAGTGAAAGGTGATGAGTTGAAGAATGTCTTACTACGTGATATTGAGTTGAGGTGATTTCTCCTCGCTGATCCGAGGTTCATATTTTCCGCTATGATGAAGGCTGCCGAGGACCAGACATCTTGCATGTTTCGAGAATGAGAGTTATAGCAAATCCCATTGATGAAGATAAATATTCAGGAACCAAACTTTGCACTCATACTTAAAAAAACTTAGATGCATGCGGCTTGTATACCATCTTATCCTCTTTCTGAATTCTTCACATCTTAACGCTATTCTTAGCATTTTGCAGGAATCATATTTTTGGAGCCACTTCAATTATAATCAAGGCTGAGAAAGTAGGTTGAACGAATTGGATTGGATATAGGAAATTCATATCATATAAAAACAAATAATTCATTTGATAAAGTTAGTACAATAACAACATTTTCTTAATTGAGGTCACTAGTAACATGTTTCTTTGAAAATTGATTGGCCTAAATCTGGGGGTGTGACTAAGAGATTTCATTCAATGCCTTGGGATTAGCCGTGACTGGGTTTGCTCGCAGCATACAATAGAGAATCTTTGCATATACCATTGTTTTCTAAAATCTTTTTGGGAGTGACATCTGATACCTATTCTTCTTGGATAACGGCAAAACAACAAGGGGTCGCATGTGCACATTGTCATCGCTAAAAATTCCACAACAGTTGGACATTTCAAAAAGTAGGCTAAAAGGTCAGCTGATCTGGTCAAATTCTTAAAGGGAAATTCTTAAAAACCTATCCATGGGTAGATGGAATCTGTTACTTTGAGTGGATTCCATCTAGAGGAAGTAAATAAGTTCATGCTGAATTTGGATGCATTGACTTCTGAGTTGAAAAAGTGTCCTACACGAAACAAATGAAAATCATACACTGATTAGAGAAATTAGGCGTAGACAGTCAAAATGTTTTTGGTCACATTATGAGACGAACTTGATGATAACTGGCAAGATCGAGGGTAAGAGAACAAGGGGAAGGCAGAGAAGTAAATACCTGGATGACTTGGCATTGTTTCATGGTCAAGACAAGAACACTGAGCTGATTCATGACTCTGGTGATCGAGTGAGATGGTGAATCATGACCGCCCATGCTTATCAGCATATGGATGGTAATCTAGATGTGATGAGGTCATCCCAAAATAAAAACAAAGAAATATAAGTTTGGGTTATGTATAAAGGAACATGATAATAGCTACATGCAGTGTTTATGGTTTGCATATTCAATTTTACAGTCCATGCTAAGTTTGCCATTAGACTTTGTTATATGTTTGTAGGAAATGTTATGTGCTTGATTTACTAAGGATTAATAGTTAGTTAATATGATATGTGTAAGCTTTTACAAATGAGGATTAATGGGTTATATCAGCTATGTGCAATTTATGTGACATGTGTGTCGCATTTTGGGGTCAAGATGAAGTTTAGACCATCATGTGTATAAATACTCATATATTTATTAGTTTGCTTAAACATTTGCATACTTCTGTCTTGTGTAGGGTAGGGGTATATGATTGTGGCTTGAGATTGTTTATAGAATATTCCGCAGGACTGGAAGTTGTAGATTATATGTGGAGCTTATTTCCAGTATGTTCTGTGGTGAGGCTGGCTGTCATAGATTGTTTCTGGAGGTTGTTTCCACATTGATTTTGGAGTTTGTTTCCAGAATGTTCTTTAGTAGAGCTGGAAATCATAGGTTGTTTCTGGAGCTTATTTCCAGAATGTTCTTCCCTAGAACAAGAAGTCATAGCTTCAGAAGCTTGTTTCCAGAATGTTCTTTTGTTTAATAGAAAATCATAGATTGTTTCAAGGGCGTTTTTCCAGAATGTTCTTCTATAGAATATTGAATTGAATTTTGAATTGAACTTTATTTTAAAAGGATTACAAATTGGGCACGTAGGCCTGTCTTACATTCGGCCCTTCCAATCACTCATCTTTCGTTCATCAACAGTGCATGATATGTGAATAGAAAATCATAGATTGTTTCAAGGGCTTGTTTCCAGAATAGTCTTTTATGGAACAGAAAATCATAGATTTTTTCAAGGGCTTGTTTCCAGAATATTCTTCCATAGAGTGAGAAGTCTTGGACATCTTCAGAAGCTTGTTTCTAGTCCTCTTCTATTGAGTTTGAAGTCATACACTGTGTCTGGAATGTTCTTCTGTAGTGCTCCCCATCATAGATTGTATCTGAATCTTGTTTCCAGAGCTGAATTGAATTAAGAACCAGCATCACCACCATATACAATTCCTGAAGCATGATGACATCAGTGTCTTCAACCTCTCCAATACAGGCCATCTCTGTCTGGCTCTACCACAATTCAAGTAGGCCACACTTATATATAGAGTTTATCTTCCACTGTTGTTTCTCTAGGCCAGAAGATTTGTCTGCATATGTCATATTTGGGAGTCTTGGAGTATGTGATCTGCTGTCTGTGGTGCCAATCCTCATGAGCACAAGACTGATTTGCCAATGTTTAATTTTTGATACCAGTAGTTGTGTAATCGATTGTGTCCCACTCTGAGGTGCAAAATAATAATGTGATCTAGTCTGCCCTTACAATGGTAATCTTCTTGTACTGGTGTTATATTGGAGTCTGTGGCCGCTGATCTTATTTGTAAAATTGATAACCGAATGATTATTTCTGTAGTGCTGCTAATATTATGTTGCATTGATTTAGATGGAATGATGTGTTGCCCTTATTTTTATGAGGTTCAAGCTCAGTCATAAAAGTTGTAATATATAGAGAGAATGTGCCCTAGAGTGTTTAATAATGTTGTTATGAGGTTTACACTGTATTATAAAAGTTGTAATGTATAAGAGGATATGCTCCACAGAGTTAAGTACAGTGCCCCTTTAAGGTCAATGTGCTAGCTGTAAAAAACTAATGTGAAAAGGATGAGATGCCCTTCAAAGTTTAATATGCTGCCCTTGTGAGATATATACCTTTGACAGCAACTAGCTGAACTAATAATAGCATCAGCCCAAAGAATAAGATGTTTGTGCCAGTGTTGGTATTTTGTAGCATGTTGGTATTTTGTAGTATGTTGGTCTTTTATAGCGCTGGTATATTCCCTCCCATGCCAGAGCGAAACATGAAGTTTAAATGAAAAACACAAACATGTATGATCTAGTCAACTGACACTATTGTTGTATTATCTTTTGTAATTCACCCCCTCCCTTATCCCCATCTTTATTACTTTTGTCTATATTGCTGTATTATTATCCCAACCCTAATCGTTATTGCACTCTGTTACATTTGTTTATAATACTGTATTATCTTTTTGTTATCCATTCTCCCATCTTTTTTGTGCTTTATTATTAAAATTTACAACAACAAAAAAGCAATATTCTGTACTGTCAGGGAGGTGGTGAACTTCAACCAGGGTAGCAAATTGCCGAGGAAACTGATGCTATGGGAGCATGTCTGCTGCTCTTGCTGTTAACTTTGTAGTGGGTCAAACTGTAGTGAATGCCAGGTCTTTGAAGTAGGTCAAACTGTAATGATTACCAAGTAGTTGGCTGTCATAGAGATGACTAATTATATGTTGACTGCAAAAATCCTCACTGGCATTTCTGTTAAAAAAGTCAAAAGTGGCCATATTTTACAGTGCCAGTCAGGCAATGGGGGATACACTGTTAGGTTAAAATTATTGTCAGTACAAAGTGGCACATGTGCCATGATATAGTCAGTTTTTGTAGTATGAGCAGCAGCAGCAGTAGTCGTAGTCAAGGATCCATTGACATGTCTGAAAGCTTGCTGGACATACGGTACTAGAGCCACATTTTTATATATCAGTCAACACTCTGGTGATGATATGGTCAGAATCACGGTGACCTACCTTTACTTATCAAGATATATATTCATCCCCAGGCTAATCTGGGTCAACCTGGCAACCAGTTCAATTTTCAAAATTGTCCTCCACGTGAATTCAAATGCATGACAGGTTGGCAAGCAAGAGTCTACTACACTGCCGTGAACCCCAGTAAATGTTAGGCCTGTGACCCTTCCTTGTCCCAGAGAAGTGTCTGGAAAGTCTTGTTTGGCTTGTTCAGCCTCTGAGCTTTATGTGGTTGGAAAACAAAATTCAATGAAGATTAAACTCCCAACAGTTGAGTTGGTAGGACCTGGATATTAGCTACTGTGTCACATCTCCGTGTTTTAGTTGTGTTAAATATTTATTTTGAATAGTCTTCTTGTTATTTTGATTCAGTATTCTGTAGCTCTGCTGCAAACTCTTTCGTTGAGAGAAAGGATGATTAAAAGAGAGAGAGAGAGAGAGAGAGAGAGAGAGAGAGAGAGAGAGAGAGAGAGAGAGAGAGAGAGAGAGAGAGAGATTGGTGTACTAATTTGCCAGGTATATATGACTGTCAAAGATTGCAGGAATTGTGTATTTGTGAAAAGATGATAGAACTAGCCAGTCTCCCTGGCCTAGGCGTTTACGTCCTTCTCCGTAATCCTGTATACTCTCGTGAGTAACGTGATGTGCGTGAGAATCGGTAGCAGTTTTCGCCGGTCGCTTAGAAAGCAGTGGCAAACTACTGAGCGTAATCTTGCCTAGTACATCAATAGCAGCTGAAAAATGCTGGTGTTGACTGCAACGTCCTGTAAGGGATATGCAAAAAAAATAAAATAGAACTAAATTATCTGAGTAATGGAAGTCAGCATGGCTGAATGGATAAGAGCATGCTTCTTATGTACTGATGCTGAGGTTCAACCCCTACACTGGTCAGCTGGAGTAAAATGTTGACTTCTCAACCTTGACTTGGGTATGTAATTACAAGTACCTCAGAAGTTGGAATTGGGTTGGCCTGATGGCGAGGAACACTGGTAATGGGAAAGCTAATCCACACGCAAAAATCAGTCCTAGTGCACTAGAAGTAGTAGCACGTGTATGGACTACGCTTGAGTTCAGAGCCTGTGCAACAAAACAAAATCTGTATAACTTTTAGCCAGTATTCAATTTCTTTGACATTTATTTAAAAACATTGAAAATTAATATTTCACAAATTTATTTAGAGGTAAGCAGAGTTTAGCAGTAATTGTGATTGATCATATGACACTCAAATGTTGGAGCCAGTTTGCATGTTATGAACCAATTTCATTGATGTGTTATTCTTGTGTATGCCATAATGATGAAGCATTATTGTTCTGTCCGTGCTTAGTATTAACTGACAGAATGAGCAAGTCAGTTCAGCTTTGTTGTGGGTGGAGTGACATAAACTTTGTACGTGTAGTAACAGATGGACTGTAGGTGTGTGTATATATGATGACAACTTTTGTACGCTTTTATAGATTAACTTCAACTCATGGAATAAAGCGCTGATAAACAGTGGCCTGGTGTATAAGTTGGTTTTTATGTGTCTTTTGTCAGTGGAGACTTTTGAGCCGACTTGATGAAGGCACATTTTTTAAAATTCTTCTGCTGTTTGCCAGAGCCTCCTCTCCCTCCTTCATACTGCTTCATCTTCTCCTTCTTTTCCTCCTTCCCTTCCTCCTTCTTCTTTTCATCTTCCTCCTCCTTCTTCTTTCCCTACTTTTCCGCCCCTTCTTCTTCCTCTCTCTGTTGCCTTTCATCACGTAACGGAGCATGGATCCTCAACAAACTCGCGAAAAGTTTATGATTGGCTGGATTTTACAGATACAGTTTCCTAATGTACAGGGAGCCTCTAACGTCATGCATCGTAGGTTACATTGTTACTGTGCGAAAAACACTCAGGGTTGATTTAAGCTTGCAGGTAAGGCTACTGTGGAAGGCGGACAAGTCATGGACAAGGCTGACATTCTGAATGCTCTACGAGAAGTAAGTCGTTCGCGAAAACCAAGTGACTGAATCTAAAACCAATGGTCAGCCTACGAGAACAGCAAGTTGCTTGCTTGTGTTCGTTGGCTTGAGCTCCAACGTGAAGTCCTGTATGTCGGATGAAGGCATCCTGTTGTCCAACATCAGTGTGATGTCATACATGACCTGTGGTTTGCGTGAGTATCCGTTGTCCCATGTCTGGCTTATTGGTGTGCAGACTGGTGGTTCCTCGCCGTACAGGCAGACACTCTCCGACTTCGGAGGAATCGACGATCCTACTGACTTTAGCCAGGACCCCGAAGGGACCTGTTGCCCAGGAACGCTCGATGAGGACGCGTCAATAGGTCTTGGCCAGTATATAACCCAAAGAAGATTAATAAACCAACACAGAACTGGTGTTATCAGTCGCTACACGCTGCGAGATTTACTGAGGAGGAGATCCGAGCACTTATGGACTGAATGGTTCGATGTGCAATGAGGACGATCTATCGACTAGCTAACTAATTGTTACTGCTGTGTGAGTTCCTTAGAGGCTCTGATAACACACAGGCTGTGTTTTGTTTTAGAATGCTGTGATTCAAACAACAAAAATACTGACATCATCATCTTCTTCAAACTTGTGT
>JACEFZ010012756.1:0-20203 GCA_014155875.1 Cepaea nemoralis
CTTTTGTTTTTGGGATAGAAAAGATGATATTAGAGTGACTACATTAGGGCATATTACTACATTAGGGAATATCCTATTCCAGGATGTGGATGATCAATGGGAAACGTTGAAGAATTCAATCAATGTGGCTGCAGAAACAACTATTCCAAAATTAAAGAAGGTGGGTCGTAAGAAATGGATGACTGAAGAAATTTTACACGTCATGGAAACAAGAAGACTCAACAAAAATAATTCTGTCAAATATGAAGAAATTCACAGACAAGTCAGAACATTATGTAAGGAGGCAAAAGAAGCATGGCTTGAGGAAAAGTGCTTAGAAATTGAAAGCCAACACAACAGTCAAAATACCAAATTAGTGCACAAACGAATTCAGGAACTTACTAATAAAAGAACAAGTACATCAACAGGGTGTCTAAAAACTGAAGATGGCAAAATCATAATAGAAAAAGACCAGATTCTACAGGTATGGACAGATTATGTGAAACACCTTTATGATGATAACAGAGACGAACAGTATGATATTAGATTTAATAATGAAGGACCGCCAATTTTGGAGATGGAGGTTCGAAATGTTCTTAAGCATATGAAAGCTGGCAAGGCCCCCGGTGCAGATAACATCACAACAGAAATGATTAAAGCTTTAGAAGAATTTGGACTAGAGCAAGTCACCAGACTGCTGAACACATTATATGATACTGGAGATATACCTCCTGAATTATGTAACTCTATATTTATTGCAATCCCGAAGAAATCAGGAACCTTGGAATGTGATCAACATAGAACAATTAGTATAATGAGTCACATCACAAAGATTTTGCTAAGAATTATCATGCAAAGAATGAGGAAGAAGATACAACCTGAAATAGGGGAAGAACAATGCGGGTTTGTAGAAGGAAAGGGTACAGTAAATGCTGTGTATATGCTGCGAACAGTTATTGAACGTGCTATAGAAGTAAACAAGGATATACATCTTTGCTTTATTGACTATACAAAGGCTTTTGATAGCGTTAGACATGTCAGCATGGTGGATATGCTTGCAGATCTACAAATTGATGGGAAAGACATTAGACTTATAAAAAACATATATTGGAAACAACAAGCTGCAATAAGGATTGATAATGAAGTGGGACAGTATCAGCCAATTAAGAGAGGTGTTAGGCAGGGATGTGTGATGTCTCCAGATCTTTTTTCCCTGTACAGTGAAAATATTTTCAGAAATGTAGAGGATATAAATGGAATCATCATTGGAGGACGAAACATCAATAACATTTGATATGCAGATGATACAGAATTAATTGCAGACAATGCGCAGGACCTGCAACAATTAGTAGATGCGGTTGTTGTACACAGTGAGCAACTGGGGTTAGAATTAAATTGTAAAAAGACTCAGGTTATGGTCGTCAGTAGGAAGGAAGAAGTGCCACAATGTAATATACAAGTAAATGGAAATATTCTTCAACAAGTGAATCGGTACAATTATCTTGGAACAGTTATAACATCTGATGGGAGATGCCTTGAAGAGATTAGAACAAGAATCGCCATGGCAAAAGTAGCCTTTAGCAAGATGAAAAACATTCTGACCAATAAAAAGATGTCAATTGAAATGAGAAAAAGAGTGTTGAGGGGATACATAGAGCCTGTTCTTTTGTATGGATGTGAAACTTGGACAATGAGCAGTCAAGCTGAAAAGCATCTGATGGCTGCAGAAATGTGGTTTCTGAGGAAAATGCAAAGAATACCATGGACAGTCAGAAAAACCAATGACCAAGTACTACAGGAGACAAATGAACATCGTAGACTGATTAGAGAAATCAGACGTAGACAGTCAAAATTTTTTGGACATGTTATGAGAAGAAATGGGTTGGAGAACTTAGTGACAACTGGCAAGATCGAGGGGAACAGACCAAGAGGAAGACCGAGAGGAAAATACCTGGATGGCTTGGCCACATGGCATGGACAAGACAGGAACACTGAGCTGATCCACGACACTGGTGATCGAGTGAAATGGCGAGTCATGACCTCCCACGCTTTCCGGCATGGCACATGATTGATTGATTGACATTAGGGCTAATTTTCATTGTCTCAAGTTTTTTAATTAAAATAACATGGTCTATCATATCAAATGCTTTCTTGAAATCAATAAACACAGTTCCACATAGACTGTTGTTGTTTATATTCTGGTGCCAATTTTCTATCATGTTTGTTAGGGCCGTATGGCAAGAATATTTTGGTTGAAATCCTGATTGGCTGTCAACAATAAGCTTGTTGCGAACTAAATACTGTAATGTTACTTTATGGATGTGTTTTTCTAGTGGCTTAGATAGTGATGGTAGTAAGGAAATAGGTCTGTAATTGTTCGGGAGACCATTGTCCAATGAACCAGATTTAAGAAGAGGGTACACTTTAGCGATTTTGAGAGCTGATGGAAAGTGGCCTTTGGTGAGACACTGATTATATACATAGGTTAGTGATGTACAGATCACTGGCGCAGCACAACAGAGAATCCGGTTGCTGATTCCATCTAACCCAGATGAGGTTGTGTTTTTTAGGTTACTGAGGTAAGTGAATACTTCAGTGATTGTCATTAGCGGTATGTCGGAAAGAATATCGTGGGAGCATCTATTCTCGCAAAACGATGACAATAAAGATAAGTTGCAAGGAGATTTGGTATTGAAGCCTTCAACTGGTCTATGTCAGTTTGAAAAAAATTACTGAATTGGTCGCATGTAATATGATTTGATGGTAAAGAATTTCGGAAGTTATACTTGTTTGTTAAGGTGTTAATTGCCTTATATATATCCTTACTATTTGTTTTATCCATTACTAAGTTCTTAAAGTAATTTTCTTTTCCTGTCGTATGTTATATTGAACTTTGTTTCTAAGAGTACGGTATGCACTGAGATCCCGCTTTTTATGTGCTTTATCTCTGTCTCTCATAATTTCAAGTATTTCCTGGGTGATCCAAGGTGGCTTGACGTGGTGTTTTACTCGAACTTCCTTGACTGGACTGGCACATGTCTATCAAAAACATCAATAAAGGTTTTCATCCAGAATTCCAGAGCATCATCCGGGTCAGGAAGCTGATAAACATTGTCTAGAGGTGAACTGAGCAAGTCCTGTAAAAGTGATCGCTGGTGGTCCCTGGGTAGTGATCGCTCATTGCACAATTGGGTACGGTGCATTCTATGATGTTGTCTGAGCAAGTTACATAAATGTGATCTATGACTGTTGAAGATGACTTTGTTACTCTAGTAGCTTGTTGTACTATTTGTTGGAAATCATATGATGCAATTATATTTCCCCATATTATGTTGGATTTGTTGGTGTCAATGTTAAAGTCTCTGAGTAGTATAATTTCCTTCCCAGAAGCGAAAACTACACCCATCATGGTAGTGAAGTTTTCGTACCAGACGTGTCCAGCACTGGGATTTCGATAGAGGTAGCCAATTATCAGGAGTGTGCGGTTTTGAAGTTTTAGCTCTAACCAAATACATTCTATTTCGCAAGTTTCAAAGTCTAGCCTGCAGTGAGCATTTAGTAAATTAGAAACATAGTTTACTATGCCTGTCTCTTGTTTCCTACAGGGATCCCTTCTAAAAACTTTGTACCCTTTAATATAGATGTCCTCATCTGAAATTTTATCATTAAGCCTACTTTCACTAAGGCCGAATAAATGAAAATTTTGATTAAGAATAGAAGATAACTCGGGTAGCTTGTTAAATAAGCTGCAAATGTTTAAGTGTCCAAGGCGTATTCCTGACTTATTGAGCCAGTGTTGCCACTTCTCAGACATTTCATCCATGAAGAAATTATAAATTAGTCAAAGTTAAGCAAAAATACAAGATCATAAAAAAATCCCAATTACATTAACTTACAAAATATCAGTAATACAAATCGATAAGTAAATGACAATATTATAATGATATAACTAATTAGACCAACGAATATAATGCAAACAAGGAACAAAACGAATTAAGGAACATACAACAAATAATTAACCTGAAAAAACTACTTCACAGCTAAGTACCAACTGTTATACAAAAGAATCAATAAATGACTATACAAGTCAATGTCTCTGTTTAAAGCGGGGAGTGAAGACCCCCCCCCCCCCCCCACTCAGAGTATTAACGCGATAAAAAGTATTATAAAAGATATCTAAGTGTCAATCTCTGTTACTTCAATACGAGTAAATGTTTACAGCCACGTACAATCTAATACGTTGCTATATAAATCAATAACCAAGTATGCGCATAAACTTTCTAGGAGAGGCTCTTTCTTGTACCGAGATCTGGTGTTGCTTTGTGCTGAATTGCTAGTAAATACCAGGCTGTGTTGGTCCTTGGTACAGCGACATCATAAATGCCTGCCGAAGTGAAGCTGGGCTAAACCGTGTGAGGTATAACAACTCTGGGTTACAATGGAATGGATACTGTTGATTTCTCACGGGTGTGTAATGACTTCCAACTACAGGCTCTGATTCATGGCTAACAGGAGGCTGTGGTGGCACGTTGTTGTTACTACTGGATTGATCCTTGCTGGGGAGAAGAGGGAACGTATCTTTATAATTATCACCCTCCTGTGTGAAAGAGGGCGTATTGTACGGATTTGGTGTGGTGGAAATGTTCTGTCTGGCTAGGAACGAACGAACGAACGAACGAACAGACTTTATTTTCAAAGGGTAACAAATTGGGCACGCAGGCCCGTCTTACATTTGGCCCTTCCAATCATTCATCTTTCTTTCATCAACAGTGCATAGGAAAAAAACATTGTCACATGAATTTTGTAAACATAAACAATGCATATTACTATGTTATGAGACACATCCACCACACACCCACACATCCCCCATTCACTCCAACTTCCCCACCCAACCACGCACACATACAATACATTCCCCCACCCATCCACCACATCCCTACACCTACACATCTCCCCACCCACACACACCTCTCACCCACCACACCCCAAGCACACATACATTCAATAACCCACACATCCCCCACCTACACACATCTCCCAACCCACTCACATATCCTCTACCCGTCCCATTTCCCACCAACAATCACTCACCCAATATCCTCCTCCACCCACACACCTCCAACCACCCAACCAAACACACATTCCTCAGCCACACACATGTCTCCCCGTCAACTCACATAATCCGCATTTACCCACACACAAATTCCACACTCACCCACATAATCTCCCATCTCCCCCAGCCCACTCACAGATCCCGAGCCCGCACCTACAAACATCCCACCATCTCCTAACCTGCACACACTCACCCACCCACATATCCTCTACCCACCCACCCATCCCCCAACCAAACATCCCTTAACCACACACCCTTACTCATATACAATCATCCACCCACACATCCTCTATCCAACCACACATCATCCACCCAACCACACATCCTCCATCCACCCATTCCCCCAGCCACACATCCCTTAACCACACACCCCTACCCATATACTCACACATCCCCACCCACGCATAATCTCCCCACCCATACAAACATCCCTCACACACATCCCCACCCACCAACACATTCCCCATTCACAAACACACACCTCCCATCCACGCACACACAACACATCCCTAGACACACGTACTTATCCCTCAACCACTAACACCCACACATCCCTTACCCACTCATCAACACATACATCTCCTATCTAACCACCCACACTCACACATCCCAACCACCCATCTAAGCACACATCCCCCACTCTCACACACATCCTTCACCCACCCACAAACCCAACCACACCTTCACCCACCCACACAAGCATCATTTAACCACACCCAGCTTCTCTCCCACACAATACCACACCCGCACACATCCCAAAGACACATCCCTCACCCACACACACATCTATCCACACATCTCCTACCCATCCACACATCCCCCAACTACAATCACCCTCACTACCCACACATACATCCTTCATTCAGCCACACACTAACCCCACCCAGCCAGACATATCTCCAAATCCATCACCCACACCCATCACGCACCCCTCCCCCAACCCACACACACCCCACACATCTCTCACTCACACATCTCTCACCAACACACACTCCCCACCCATCCACCCAAACATCCCACACCCATACACATCCCTCGCCCACACACACATCCCCAAACCCACAACCACCCCCACCTGCACACATCTCCCACCCACCACATATGCCCACACCCACATCTCCCCACCCACACATATACCCCCACCCATCCCATAACCCACCATCAATCATCCACCAACATATCCTCCTCCACCCACAACCACCTACACAAACACACATCCCCACCCACAAACACATCTCCCCATACACCCATACATCTCGCACACACCCACACACTATCCCCCACCCACCCACACACAATCCCCCACCCACCCACACAAACCCATCTCCCCATACACCCATACATCTCGCACACACCCACACACTATCCCCCACCCACCCACACACAAACCCCCACCCACCCACACAAACCCACCCCTCCCACCCACACATCCTGAGCCCACCCACACATATCACGAATCCACCCACACATACATCCCCCGATCCCCCAACCTACTATTATGATCAAACTCCCACACTTTACACACACATACAGTGACGATTGTCGTGAGCATTGTCGCAAAATTGTAAAGAAAATGGAGAAAAATTGTACATATACATTTTGTAACTAAAAATTAGTGATGCAATTCAACTCTCTCTCTCTCTCTCTCTCTCTCTCTCTCTCTCTCTCTCTCTCTCTCTCTCTCTCACTAACGCTCTCACTCACATTACAGTAATGTTATATTATACATGATAAAATCAAGTGTCATACATACAAAATGATAATGTGAAAGATGAAAATACACAAAAAAATATGGAATGGCATGTTACAGGACATGCGAGCACTGAATTCTCTCTCTCTCTCTCTCTTTCTCTCTCTTACACAGGCACACACACATTCCCCCCACACACACACACATATCCCTCACATACACACCCATACATACATCCTCACATCTAGACAAATACTTGATGACTCACATGATCTCTGAAGCTAATAAGAACAAACTCCCACACTTTACACACAATTGAGACACTGACGATTGTCGTGAGAATTCTCGCAATTGCAAGAAGTGGAGAAAAATTGTACATATACATTATGTAGTGTAAAAATTAGTGATGCAATTCAACTCTTCCCCCCCCCTCTCTCTCTCTCTCTCTCTCTCTCTCTCTCTCTTGCGCTCTCTTTACATACACACACTCTCACACTCATTCACTCTCTCTCTCTTACTTACACTCACTAACTCTCTCACTTGCTTTACAGTAATTTACATGAATTCATTTTATGCATGTTAAAATCAAGTGCATCAAAATGATAATATGAAAAAAATGAGAATACACAAAACATATGGATCAGCATGTTAGATTACATGCGTGCGCTCAACTCTCTCTCTCTCTCTCTCTCTCTCTTCTCTCTCACACACATGTACATACACACATCCACACACATCATACCCACGCAATACACACACCTGCACACATCCATATACTTACTCACACGTACTCACATAACACCCGAATATACACTCCCTCGCATACACTGCTTGCATGCACACTTACACATACAAAGATATACAATACATACACGAGCACACACACACAGACTCATCCATACACACATACACACACGCACATGCATATAAACACATGAACGCACACTTTAACACACGTACAGACATACACACAGAGTCACACACAGATACACACATGTACACACATATACACCCATACATACATCCAGACATGCACACACATACATTACACTTTCTCATGCTCTCTCTCATTCACCCACGCTCTCTCTCTTTTACACACTCACTCGCTCTCACACTCACTCATTCATGCACATACACGCATACCCACAAATTCTCTCTCACTCACCCCCGCTCCCTTACTCTCATTTACTCGATGACTCTCTAACTCACACTCACTCACTAACTTTCACACTCTATCACACAGACAGGCAGACACACAACACACCCACTATCTCAGATTCACTCATTCTCTAACTAAATCTCTCACACATATGTCCACACACTCACTCACTTTTACACTCACTCAGGCACACGCGCATGCATACTCTCTCACTCTCTCTATCATACTAATTCTACCACCCACACTCTTTCTCACTCACTCTCTCACCCACTGTCTCGTTCACACACACATACAGTGAAGAATGATAGTGGAAAAATGATACTAGTAGGTGACTTATGGAGGCATATAGTCGGTATGAAGTAAGTATTGAAAGAGTTTTTGGTTGAATGTGTAGGGACTCATTGGTGTTTTCAGTTCTGTAGGAGAACAGTCTAGATGCTTAAGACAGTAAAGACAGGACTGTACCTGTGAAGGACAGGGTCACCTTGAACAGAAGTACGCAATACCCCTAGCCTCAACCAGGCACATGCGAGACATGACTTCCCACGGGCTGCACGAGGGGCAAAGACCTCGTGACCACCGGACAGTAGAGGAGAAGTCAAGCGGGCTTTTGGACACGACGGAGAGAGGATGCATGACTGAGAGTGTGAGAGGATAGACTATACCTAGGGCTTCAGGGCTATTGAATAGCTTAGCCGTTTGACTTGTGCTTGTGTCTGTGATACGAGAGCGTATTGGATTGTATCGTAACGTATTGTATTGCTACATTGTTATTTAGTACGAGAACGAACGTTGAAATGATAGATGAGATATTATATATGATTATATTGTTTAGTAATAAATAAGATCTAATTGACTCATGTGTTTATGTCTCATCTATGCTCGTACTATCTGCCTGTCTTGAACCCTTTTCCTTCTAATATCTCTAGACGTTGACACAGACGTTGCCATCTGGGCTTTCTTCACGCACTATCACAGTGTTGTGTAGTGACTTTAACTATGTATTATGTACTATTTGATAGATATTGTATGACGTTGGTTTTGTTCCCTGTATACATGTATCTACTGTGTTCAATAGGAATGATGCGCTAGAACCTCTTACCCCTGGGTAGATTGCGCCCATTAGCTATTACATCGGCCAATCTATGCTGGAAAACTATTATTATAAACCCCCAAGTTTAAGGTGAACCGACGTGCTGAGGACTGAATGGCCACATGTGAGTTGGTCATGAATGTAGAATGTCTGGTATGTGGGCAGGGCGGCGCCAGGTGTATGGGCTCCTAAATGACATCTCCTGCCCCTGCCCACCTACACACCTCTCACTCACACACATCTCCCTCCCACACAACACCCCACCCACACACCTCCTCCCCCATCTCCCACCCACACACCCCCACCTACAAACACACATCCCCCACATACACACACACCCTTACATCTAGAAACTTACATGATGCTTCACATAATCACTGAAACTAGTATGAACTCCCACACTTTACACACACATACACTGACGATTGTCGTGAGTATTCTCGCAAACATTGTAAAAACAAAAACTGAGAAAAATTGTACATATACATTGTGTAACCTAAAAATTAGTGATACTATTTCAACTCTCTCTTTTTTCTTACACTCTCTCTCTCTCTCTCTCTCTCTCTCTCTCTCTCTCTCTCTCTCTCTCTATAACTTTCTCACTCACTCTACAGTAATGTGCATGTGTTCGTATTATGCATGATTATATCAAGTGGCCTACGAAATGATAATATGAAAGATGAGAATACACAAAACAATATGGAATAGCATGTTAATGACATGAGTGCACTCAACTCTCTCTTCCTTCTTGCATACACATACACACTCACACACATGTGCACACACACACAAACACATCCACTCCCCGCCAACTCACATATCATGCACCTACCCACACATCCACCACCCATCAATATACACATTCCTACCGAAGCATCTCTCCCAACCACATATGCATCACCACCCATCCCCCAACGCACACACACTCACCCACCCGCACATCCCCCAACTACAACACCCCCAGCCACACACATATTCCCAACCTACCACACATCCCTCATCCACTCATCTCCACCACCCACACATACATCCCCCAGCCACACACACACTGCCATCCATAGTCTAGCCCCCCACTCATACACACAACTCCCCACACCCATGACACCTACACATCCACACACACATTCCCACCCACAAATCCCACACACACCCACCCACCCAAAAACATACTCTCACCCACAGGTCCCTACCCAAAACACACCCACACATCCCTCATCCACATGGACATTCTCCCTACCCACACATTCCCCCACACACATCCTCCACACATAAGGTAAGGATCACTCCAGACTTAATGGATACCGAATCATAACCTTGCAACACATGTATGGCAAAATCCTCTAAAAGATAGTAGCACACAGGCTCCAGCGACATTTGGAAAGTTGTAATCTGCTTCCCCAAGGACTCAGGAGTTACCGGCCAGGAAAGGACACCTGGACCAATGCTGCAACTTTTCCATTTGATGTCTACGAGGGCTTCCAGGATAAACAAGAGACAGTGGTGGTAGCTCTTGACCTGGAGGTTGACTATAATAGGGTCAGGTATGATCTGTTGATATACACACATGGACATGGTAGTCCGCCCTTGCCTTGTTAGATGGGTTGCGGTGGTCCTTTATGAGCATAGGGTTGCACTGTGCATGGGTTCCTGGACTTCTGACCCTTATACTATCACACCTGGGTTGCCACAGGGACCTGCCATGTCCCAATTGCTCTTTAATGTCTGCACCAGCAAAATCACAGCTATTGAGACACCAAGTGTGGGTAGAATCTTGACATTTGCAGATGATGTGCTGGTGTACAGACAGGAACAGAAACAGGGCCAGTTTGGCGGAAGACTTACAGGTGACAGTAAACAGGGTGGCAGAGTGATGTAGGGATGCAAGGGTTGCTATAAACCCAGACAAACCATCGGTTGTGTGGTACTCCCTGGACAACCGGGTCGTCAAGGCAGATGTCCCAGGTATTATGTTGAATGGATGTCCTCTAAGTCGAGAGAGTGAATTGAAGTAATTAGGTATCACCTTTGACAGGTTTTTGTCTTTTAAGGATCATGTGGAGGCTTTGGTGGTGAAATCTGGTAGGGGACTTAATTCACTGAGGGCTATGGCAGCAACCGGGGTAGATCAGAGGATGCTTTACAGGCTCTTTCAGCAGTTAATAATTTCTGTCACTGAGTATAGTTTGGGGCTGCCGACAGTATCAAAGAACCTGCTTGAAAGGTTGGAGCGCAAACAGAATGCTGTCAAGTGGGCAATCCTGGGGTGCACATAGGACACACCAATTGTATGCATGAGGCATATCCTGGTGCTACCAACAATGACGGATAGGCATAGGGTCATTCAGGCCAAATGGTGCCTGAGAGTTGCTGCAGATAGGGATCACCCCCTGCATGGCACAGGCAGAACTTTCTATATGTCAGGTGTGTGATCTAGAGACCATCAATCGTGAAAAAGAGTGGGTTGAAGTTCCAGAAGACATGACGGACTGGCACAATGTAATAGTAACACTGGGTCATGAGTGCAGAGAATGGGCAGCGGGCCACACTGAGTTTGAAGTGCAACAACTGATCCAGAGTAACAGACATTGAGGTGATGTAGTCATCTACACTGATGGGTCAGTGGTGAGAGGCAGACTTAGTGGTTGGGGTTTTATTGCAAAGGCTAATGGACAAGTTTTGAAAAGGAGTGGCTGGCATATGAGACTATGACCTCCAGGAGGTGGAGGCGGTAACAGCGGCATTCCGTTGGCTAGAGGAGACTACTGCAACACACATTGTATTCATTACGGATTCAAAGAGTATGCTTAGTAAGGTGGAGGTCACAGATTGTGAGAATTATAGGGATATTTTGTTCTGGCCATGCAGGGGTGTGGGGAAATGAACAGGCTGATGGGCTAGCATGGAATGCACCTCTTGGTGGTAGATTACATATGGAAAAGGGAGAGGTGGTCATGCGCTTGTGGGACCAGGTGGAGAAGGTGGGGGAACAGATTAAGAACCCATATTTAGAAAGAATGAGCTTGCAGGGGATCTGCAGGGGTTCTGGAAGAATCTCAAAACTGAGAGGGAAGACCAGGAGAACTTTTAATCAGATAGCGGTGGGATCGATTTGTAGTATGACTCTTCACTGGCTGCTGAACTAGGGGTCAAAGCACGTATGAGAATGTCCTGAGTGCAGTGATGTAGGTTCTTAAATCAACTCAACTCAAATCATTTGACAATAATAACAACCTGAGTTAATCAAATAACCATTCATGGATTGAGCTGTTTCCTCATCAAACTTTAGTAATACTCCTTTTCTGTATGTATTACCTCCAGAACAAATTATTGTGTGTTTGCTATTTTTTTACCAGTTCTCTTCCACCTCATCTCACTAATGCCTAGGTTATAATCTTCATATTTTTCATTTCTTTTATTACATTATGTAACTTTCCTATCTCAACTATGCTCTGACATTCTGCACTCCTATTTTAATCTTGTCTTGGGGAAAAATAATGTGGTAGTTTCCCCTTGCCTTCTATATTCACTCAAGGCTCTTTTACCTCTGCCCTTGACAGCAATTTCCTATTGTCAGGACAAGAGAGTTCCCTGCTCTGCTCAACTTCAGAGTTGTGCACTGATCCTGGTGGATACTTGGTCATACCTATGATCTTATTTGTCCCATTGTCTGAGCAGATTTACATTTTGCTATTGTGTTGATTTTGATGGTATAATGCTTTGACAATTCAGAAAGCAATGGTGAAATCCTAAATGTATAAGGGGCATTCATTTGAAATCTATTCATGCTGAACTACGTGTAATTGTGTAAGTTGAACATGATCATGTCATAGTCATGTGATAAGTACTGACCAATGAATAAAAGAGCACGTTCTTATCATCCAATGATGCATAAGTTCTGTTTCTGATCGTTGAGACAATGGCCTGGTTGATCCAAAATCCGTCCGAAGCTCAAAGAGCAGTGATTCAGTTTCTTTCATTCGAAGGAGATCGACCAGTGGACATTCATCGAAGAATGCAGGCAGCATACGGTAACAAATGTGTGTCGAAGACAACAGTGACAGACTGGGCATGAATGTTTCGGAAAGCACATCAGTTCACGACAGATCTTCGACGGCCAGGTCAAGCGCATATTGTTTAAACAGAAAAAAACCATTGCCAAAACTGATGCAGCAGTACAGATGAACCGTTGTCGAAGCATATGTTCGCTAGCAAAAGAATTTGACGTGTCAATTGGGATAATTCAAAAGGTCATTTGTAAGAAACTGCAATATCAGAAGGTGAGTTAGTTAGTTAGTCGACAGATCATCCTCATTGCACATTGAACCATTCACATTCAGTCCATAATTGCTCGGATCCCCTCCTCAGCAAATCCCATAGCGTGTAGTGGCTAACAACACCAGTTCTGCGTTGGGTTATCAATCTTCTTTGGCTTCCTGCATATTGTTCTTGTTTGACATGCCTCTTTTAATTTGCTGTTCTCGCAGTCTGACCATGGTTGTAGATTCGCAGTCTGACCATGGTTGTAGATTCGCAGTCATCACTTGGTTCTCGCAAAAGTCTTAGATCTTGTAGCGCATTCAAAATGTCAGCCTGGTCCATGGTGCTTCAGCCCTCCACAGTTGCCTTTGCTGGGTTGACCATTGCCCCAGCTTATTAACACCAAGTACTTATGCGTGGTGAGTGGAAGGTGGGTTTACAGTGGGTACCATGGATGTTGACCGACCACCAACAAGAGGAACGCATGGGATGGTGTTTGAACAATTTGCTGCATTACAGAGTCTAAGGTGATGCTTTTCTCTTCCACATAGTGGCAGGCGATGAATCATGGTGTCACTACTTTGAGCCGAGCAGCAAAAGCGAGAGCATGCAATGGAAGCATGCTGGATCACCAAAAGCCAACAAAATTCAAGTCACAGGTTTCCGCTGGTAAGGTTATTCTGAGCGCATTTTTTTTACCAAGAAGGGCTATTGTAGGCGAACTTTAAAGAACCTGGTGTCAACATCAACTCTACCCACTACTTGCAAACAGTAGGCAAGCTGCAAAAGGCCATAAAGAATAAACAACCCGGCATGTTTTCTTACGATGTGATTTTGTTGCAAGATAATGCTCGTCCGCATGTCACAAAGATTGTGCAGGAAGCATTACCAAGGAAGAAGTGGGAAATTCTGCAACATCTAGCCTATAGTCCTGATTTGGCACCATGTGATTTTCATTTGTTCAGACCTATAAAAAAAGCTCTCAAGGGGCAACGATTTCACACAGATGCAGACATAATGAAAGCAGTAAACACTTGGTTCAGTGAGCAAACAATCCTTTTTTGCGGACAGCATTCGCCGCCTACCTAAGTAATGGGATGCTTGCCTGAATGCCTACAGCAACTTCTTCTGACCAACCCATGGTGCATAATTCATTCAAAATGAATGCTTTATTTAATTCTACCACACCTGTTAATGTTTCTTTCATGCTTTTGTAATAAAGCCACTGGAACAGGTTTCAAATGAACGTCCTAATAGAATAATCTAGTAAATCACAAATAGCCAATAAATGTTGGGGTTAATTGCAACATCCTGTAAAGAATATTCAACTAACTGTTACATTATAATGCACTTAATCTTACCTTGACCTACACAGACTTCAGGTTGTTCTATCTTGACACTTGATGGTAGTTTATTCTCCATATTATGTCTACAGTCAGTCTGAAAGGATTTGTAAGTTACATTAGACATGATTTCTGTGTCATGTTATTCTATACTTCTATGTTATTCCTCAAGTCCCATTTAAGATTTTGAGTTTGGGAATCTATCACAGTGTAATGATACCAGTTTATCATGACAAAAATAACATAAAAGTGCATGACAGCTTTATGAAAATCCTTATCACTTGCGCCATGCATCAAACACACATAAGTTGATGCAATACTTAAAGCGTCAGCCATTCTTTCTTGCTATCTATTTCCCACTTCCATACATCTTAATAATGAGTCTTCAATTGGGAGACAATAACAAGAAATTATTGTCATCAATGTTCCCTCTAAACTGTTGCTTATGAGCAAGAATGTGACTTGGTTAGCTTATAACATGGAAGTTGTCAACACTGATGGCATTGCCTTCTTGTCCCACAAGTCCCACAATAAGATGCAAGATGTAGCTAAACACATTGGATTACATTAGTCACAATAATTAAGTCTAAAAATTCATAGGGAAAGACAAAGATAATGAGAATAAATCAAGCAAATGATAACCTGATCTCCCTTGGTAAAACCTCACTTCAAGAGACAGAATTATACACCTATTTTGGTAGCAATGTAGTCAAAGATGGGTCAACATACAAAGATATTAAAATAAGAATGCAAAAGGCAAGATGACTTTTATAGCAATTGGACATAACAAATTAGGATTGTCAGAGAGACTGTTCAAGTAAAACATTAAAACATTACTACAGCATGGACCGGAAACATGGAGAACGACATGCAATGATTATTAGGGCAAAATAGGTAGACTAAACTGGTATGACAGAATCACCAATGTGGAACTGGAGAGAACTAAACAAATACAAGTGTATCAAGAAGGAATAAAAGATGCTGTACTGCATATGACATACTCTGAGAACACCTGAGCATTGTATCATGTGAAAGCCTGTGACATACTGTCCCCAGTCGCGCCAGCTTACAGACGATTATAACTAGCAGTTCTTGGAAAGCCTGAATTCATGTAGTGGCGACTGGCACTACCTTTTATGGGAAGGAATGCCAGCACTCAGATAGAGGCAAGGAATGTGCCCATAGCTCAGAATAGCCTGGAATAATCTGGTAAAACTTACAGGCGGGACCAGACCTAGTCACTTGTGTGTCTGGAAGTTCCAACATGTAGACGTTTTTTTCAGGGAGCGGGTGTAGGCCCTATGGGGCCATTTTTGCCTCTATATTGCATTGGTGAGCATACATTATGTTTTTTTGAATGATGAGATTTGTATTAGCTATAAATACAATCTTTGTTTGATATTAGAAGTCATACTACATGTCCTGTATGTATTTTTGCGGAGTCTGCTAAGGCACCGCCACTTCTGTAAGGAGGACAGCCTGAGATTTTAACGTCTATCCATACCACTGTCCTATATTCCTGTGCTTACAATTCTTATCATGCTGTGATCACTACTTCATCTTCTTTTGAAGAGTATGATGTCTCTGTAAATTTTGTACTGTGTCTGCGGAGTTCAATCTATCTTCAACTTTGGTTCACTCCCAATTCAGGGAAGAACCTAGCTTTACTTGACTTATGGTAAAGTGTTCAGGTGTTACATAATGCCTTTCTTAAAGATTCAGTTACTGTACGCATATATATATATATTGTGTGTGTGAATCTTTACTTTATCTGTGTACAGAATATGCCGGGGACGGAACCTATATTTGATGTGTATGACAGCCTGGGGACACAGATAAGACACCCCATTGCTTTTGTCGAATTTTGGTGGATCCTGTATGTCGTGGCTCAATCATATTTATGAGAACGGTTCACATACCTCAATACTCATTTTTACCTGCCGTAACTCGGGCAGTGTTTGCCACTTGCCACAATGACAAGTCATTGGCGCCAATATGGCCACCCCTTCGATTTTAATCACACACCCCACCCGTGCATGTTGTATAACAGATTGTGTCCTCCCATATAGAGGAGTGTTTGTACGTGGGAGAATATATCTCCATTTGGTATCTGTGTTGTCCTGGTTGGTGAGGTTGGTCAAGTGTTCAGGGTACCGCCCCACTTTCCCGCCAAATATACCCATACGATACAGGCCACAGGTATACCATTTCAGGATAGGGGGATTATCCTCTACCTATATGTTCCGTTGTTGTCTCTGTGAGTCTTATGAGCTCATATACTAGGCTAGATTATTCATGGCTTGTCATTTTGATTTGCAGACAATTGAGGCAACCGACGGGGAACTTCTTGGTCGGATTTTGGCTAGATCTTAGCCGATTTTTGTCTACACCATCTTGATTGATTTTTACTGAGTCAAAACTTATTGGCTTGGTTGTGCAGAGGAGAAGTCACTCAGCACTTAGAGAACCCTGGCATTCCTTCCAGGAAATGGGAGGCCGGGGGAAATAATCCCCTATTTTTCTTCAAGACCTGGATGAAACTCCAGACGGAGTTATCTCCTTTTTTGGTTCAATTACTCCATCATTGGCGGGTGAAGAGAGATGGCGCCAATTTTATCCCTGTAATATCAGGAAGTTATATTCTGCAACATTTTTCGGACTGGAGGTGTCTCTCGATGTGAAGAGTCAGATGCACTGGATTGAACTATGAAACCAATACAAAGCTTCCTGTTTATTACTATGTCCCTCTGCGACATTGTGGATTCATCTTTTTCCTGCGACGAAGAATGGTACCCACTTATGATACGGGAGATCGTCTATATATGTTCAGCCAGCGATGACACCAACGCATAGAGAGAGTTTTTTTTCGGTCGTTGGAGACCCCAGCGACTTTGTTGAGAGTCTGTGCTTTATACGTTCCAGAATGTTGGCGGGGCACAGACGGAATGGTTCTTTCCTTCTGAGAGGTCGTCATAATCTTAAGTTAATATGAACCCAGCTACACTTCTCTGGTTTGTGTAAATGTCGTGCTGAGACATTTGAGACTTCATCTTGTTCTACGATCAAGCATGCAAGTCTTACCATTTACGGGAAATCGCCGAGAGGAGATTCAACTAGCTACTGACCCATACTCAGGGAGAGTCCTTCCTTTTTCAACAACTCCAGTACGTCGTTGAGCATTCATGCTACAACTTGTCCTAACTGATGGACGTTTTTCTCAAGGGTTGAAATCCCTTATTTTATGCAGATATATTTTTATCCTCTCAATACCACCGCCAGATCGAGTAATCCAGACTTCAGGTCACGCACCATCATCAATTTTATAGAAGGGACCATTTGAGAACAGTTCCTTTTTTGTTGGTCAATTATGACTGGCTTTTGTCAATATCAACGATCCGCATCACCATTACCTTGTACAGTATCCAGAGAACCTTTGTTTACCTCAGTGGCACAGTGTGGAGTTGGTCAAAGGTGAGATGGGGGAGAGCCTCGATTCCAGCAGTAAATCAGATGAAGAGTTTGCAAAGAACAGTAGCAGAGTCATCAGAAGAATGGTGGTAGAATAAAGACAGTGGAGAGAAGTCCTGTGTGGAGTGAATCTACATTCTCATGAATTTAATTACTGAGTTTGTACGAAAGTAGTTACACTAATTACACCAACACCAGTCAGATATTTGATCTATGTTCTGGTTGGTTTTTTCGTGTGATTGGCATCATGTAGGAGTAGGGAAGAGAAGAGGAGGTAGATTAGAATTGATTACATTACTTGCTAAGATAATTGCTTTGTTGATGTTGTAATAGAGTGTAAGGGAGACAGAGTCTCAGATACAAGCTTATGAGTCTGACAATAAACATATATGTTCGTCAGGAGAGTTTTCATTGTCTACGTGAACAGTGTTACACTGTTTGTTGTCGTAGATAAATGTGCTACTGTGTTTATATATATATGCAGAGAATCCAGTGGGAGGTCGACCAACACACAGTCTCAGATATTGTATTCAAGGATAACAACTTGATAGAGATCTGTGGTTAAGTGGCCTATTCTCTGTTTTAGTCTTCAGGAAGGTAGTTTATCCTGTAATGTGGGTGGAGTCTATTCAACCATCATCCCATTCTTCTTTCATAAGAGCCAATAACTACTCTATTCCTGGAGTCTTTTTAGGAAAGAAAATGTCTCGAATCAACTGCCTTCATACGGCGAACCTGTGGGACCTCATGAATCATTTTCCCCTAGACACTATTTCAGTCCATTTCATATGGTTCTCATTTATTACCCCACAAAGCCTTTGTCCAGAATTGACAGGGCAAATGAAATAAAGGAAGACCCAAAAACACAAGGAGAAGAGAGTTAGAGACAGAAATGAATAATATCAGGAGGACATGGGCAGCTGCATGAGATAGCTAAAGATAGAATGGCTTGGGTTGAATTGATTGAAGGCCCATACCAAATGTGGAGACGGGGGGGGGGGGGGGGGGGGGGGGGGGGTGGGGGGGGGGGGGGGGGGGGGGGGGGGGGGGGGGGGGGGGAGATAAAGTGAAACAAAAAAGATTGTGATCAAATCCAAAATGGCAAGTCCCCAAGTATCATAAAATATATCATCCACATTGGATGCATGTGAACACATGGTCATTTCCACCATCATGCACTATCTTACATCTCTCACGCTCTGTGTGTGCTTTATCTGCAATAATTTTCTCCTTTGTCTTTATTCCATTTCTGATATTTGCCCTTCATGCAACGCGTTCAGCGGCGACTTCCTCCCAATGTGCATTATCAACGCCTGTATCAATCATGTCACGCTTACACACATTTAACTACTAAAATTAAACATAATACAAGTTTCATTTGTAGCAGTAACTTATCTGTGTACTTGTATAATTTGTCACCCTTTGACATGACTGAAAATAATTTTGAAAGCCAGTTTTCAGACTCATCCGTTGTAAACCTCTAAGGAGCACATTTTTTCTTAGCAGCGCACCAGTACATAATTATTTAAATTTAAATAAAATACTGTAAAAATAAGTTATTGTTTTTTAAAATGTTAGTATTTAATTATTAATTGCTCACTTTTAGATACAGAACAGTGTAATTATAGAGCAGAAGTAGAAATCAATTATTAGAGAATATTTAATTAATTAATATTTTTTTTATTATTTAATATTTTAATAATTAATTCCATCCATCCATAATGTGCCATGCTGATAAGCCTGGGCGGTCATGTTCTGCCATCTCACTTGATCACCAGAGTCGTGGATCAGCTCCGTGTTCCTGTCTTGACCATGCCATGTGGCCAAGCCATCCAGGTATTTACTTCTCGGTCTTCCCCTTGATCTCTTTCCTTCAATCTTTCCAGTTGTCACCAAGTTCTCCAAGTCATTTATTGTCATAACATGCCCAAAAAACTTTGACTGTCTACGTCTAATGTCTCTAATCAGTTTACGATCTTCATTTGTTCCTTGAAGGACTTGTTCATTGGTTTTTCTGTCCGTCCGTGGTATTCTTTGCATTTTCCTCAGAAACCACATTTCCATAGCCATCAGATGTTTTTCAGCTTGACCTTTTGCTTAA
>JACEFZ010012757.1:0-2500 GCA_014155875.1 Cepaea nemoralis
AAAAAAAAAATTTAAATTTTTAAAAAAAAGCCCCCATCATGGAAAAACCCCCCTTTTCCCCAAAAAAATAATTTTTTCAAGGGTAGGATTCCCTGATACCATCCTCTCGATCGGGGTATCAATTCATATCATCAGCCACACAAGTTTCACCAAAATGCTAGGAGTGAAGCAAGTGTTTAATACCCCGTACCATCCTCATTCAACTGGTATTATAAAAAAGATCAAGGGGGATTTTAAACATTGCTCTAAAAAGAAACACAAGACCACCCTAAAGCTGGGACCTATCTACCTGCTATTTTTTTTGCATACCGGGAAGTGCCCCATGCTAGCACGGGTTCTCACCATTTGAAATTGTGTATGGTGCCAACCACGGGGCCCATTATATGTCCATTCAATTTTGACTGAAAGTGAATCTACACATAAACCCATTTCATGGGATGAGCATGTAACATCATTGCGTGATAGAATAATGAAATCGTGTGTGTTAGCCAAAGGCACTAAAACAATCAGTGCTATCTCCCCACAGTATGCTAACAGGGAAACAAAAACGATAACACTGACGCCAGACAGGACGTGCTTCTTTATTGCCAAGCGACAGACATCTACTAACAGACTCATGGAAAGGGACCGTTCAAAGTTTTACGACAAATTTCGACGGTAGATTACGAAATTGCAGTTAAGGACAAACAAAAGATATTCCACATAAACATGCAAAGCCATATTACAACAGAGACGAGGACCAGATAAAAACTACAGCAAGCACGACAAAAGTGGACCAAACAGATGACGACGATACTGACGAAATACCAACACCACTACTGGACACGACAACCAACCAAAGGACATCAAATTAACCCAAGCTGACGCGACACAGACGGACAGTTGCAGACAATGTTACAAGAATATACACTTTTTTTTTCTAACCCCCCAGGACAAACAGACTTAGTGCACATCATATTTTTTTGACGTCCGACATTCCAATAAAATGCAGACCGTACTCCATTCCCATACACTACAAAGACAAAATACACCAGGAAATTATTGACTTAGAGAAATCATATCATCAGACGTTCACAATCACATTTTTGTTCTCCTATTGCCTTTTTGAAGAAAAAAGACAACACTTAAACTCTGTGTTGACTATCGTAAACTCAACGCATCACACAGTTGATTTAGAAAACCCATGAGCAACTGTGAAGACATACTGACTAACTAAAACCCCAAATTATTTTTCGAAAATTGACATGACAAAAGGGTATTGGCAAAAACCGTACACGAACAGAGCATACATTTGACAGCATTTTCCACACCTGGGGACTATACGAATGGTGCAAGCTTCCATTCGGGCTAGTAAATGCTCCTCCACATCTAAGAATGTCAAGACTGCTTTTGACAGACATTCCAATATAATTGGGACATGGACGACATTTGCATACACACAAGCAACATGACGACCATGTAACGACATTACGACAGAATTCGACAATCAGACAACACGGACTAACTGTCAAACATCTAAAGTCGAGATAGCCTTTCAAGAAATTTTTTTTGGGCTACAAATTCAAACGGCTTCATCTCGACTGACGATAACATCATGACCAGAATTCTAAAATTGTCGCTTCCGACAACTAAGAAAGAGTTGCGAAGTGTCTTAGGTCTCTTAAATTATTATAGACAATTTATTCCTCATTTTGCTGAATTGACCGAATGTTTTACCAATTTACTAACAAAGAACCATCCAAATGTTATTGTGAACAGCAAATACTTAGAGCCTGCTTTTTCCAAAGTGTTATCTTATTTTTCAAAGAAACCGATTCTCAAATTGCCTGATCTTAACAATACTTTCAGGTTAAGATGTGATGCGAGCTCCGTAGCGTTCGGAGGTGTTCTTCTCCAAGAACACGACCAAATTCTACACCCTGTCTACTATGTCAGCCGTAAGCTGAAAGACAGCGAACTGAGCTGCATCACGCCGCAACTTGAAGCCCTTGCTTTGGTATTTTCGGTACGTAAACTCTCCCGATTTCTTTTAGGAAAACATTTCATTATAGAAACGGACAATAGTCCATTGACCATTATAACCAGGGGTACGCCAAGTAATCACAAAGTGGCAAGATGGGCTCTTCTTCTGCAGGATTATAGCTTTGAAGTAAGACACATAAGCGGCTCACAAAACTCATTAGCAGACCTTCTATCTAGATGCCCGTACGACCCATCAAGTAGCCAGGTAACACCCGAGCACACTGCAGATATTGTGCAAACTGCAAAATAATAGTGCTCAACACCACAGCCAATTTTGATATTGTATCAGTAACGCTGTAAACAATGATGTGATAGGGATGAATGAATCTCCCACTGTAAATACATTGTATATATTATTATTATAAAAATGTGTGTGTTGAATATGTGTGAGATATGTGATAGAATGTGTATATTATTTTAAATATGTATTAAACATGTAACATGAGCGTAACAGGACAGTACTACAGGATACAAAAAC
>JACEFZ010012757.1:10000-20659 GCA_014155875.1 Cepaea nemoralis
GAAAACAGAGTAAAAATGACAAACAAGAATACGCTAAGATAAATAAAGAAATAAAAGATAAATGTGGGAAGGCTAAAGAAAGTTGGTTAAACGAGCAATGCAAAAAAATTGAATTAAATTCCATTAAAGATACAAAAAATATGCACAGACAAATCAGTGAGCTTACAGGAAGAAAAATAAGAATAAATACAGGGTGTTTGAAATCAAAAACAGGAAAGATAATATTAGAGGAAGATGCTATAATGAAGAGGTGGAATGAGTATATAAGAGAATTATATGAAGGAGAAAGGGGAGAATTAACAGAAGATAGTAACTTAGAAGGTCCACCTATTCTGAAAGAAGAAGTCGCTGACGCTATGAAACGTATGAAGAAAGGAAAAACAGCTGGGCCAGATGAAATCACAATAGAAGAATTAGAAGTATTGGGAGAATTTGGAGTAGATATATTAACCAAAATGTTGAATGATATTTACAGCAGTGGATATTTACCCAGTGATATGCTGAAATCTTTATTTATAGCTATACCAAAAAGACCAGGAGCAATTGATTGTGAAGATTTTCGTACAATTAACCTTATAAACCATATCACTAAGCTTCTACTCAGAATCATAATGAGAAGAATCAAAAAGAAAATAAAAATGGAAATTAGTGAAGAACAGTATGGATTTGTGGAAGGAAAGGGCACAAACAATGCAATTTATACATTACGGACACTAATAGAAAGGTCAATAGAGAAACAGAGAGACATATATTTGTGCTTCATAGATTATACTAAGGCATTTGATAAAGTAAAACATGATGAACTGATTAAAATGTTGGAAGATATCAACATTGATGGAAAAGATTTAAGAATAATAAAGAATGTTTACTGGAACCAAGTAGCAGCAATTAAAATGGGAAATAAAGAGGGTAGTTACGAACAGATAAAGCTAGGAGTACGACAAGGGTGTGTCTTGTCACCAGATCTTTTCTCCCTGTATAGCGAAGTAATAATGAGAGAGATCAAAGAGATGCCAGGAATACTAGTTGGAGGTTATAATATAAATAATATACGCTATGCAGATGACACAGTATTGGTGGCGGATAATTCAACAGACCTACAACAATTATTAGACGTTGTAGTAACAGAGAGTGCAAGGAAAGGACTCTCCTTGAATATCAAGAAAACAGTAACAATGGTAATATCAAAGAAAATGGTGACACCAAAATGTGACATAGAAATAGAAGGGAAAATCCTTAACCAAGTTGATAATTTTAGATACCTAGGGGCATTTATAACATCAGATGGAAGATGTACAACAGAGATTAGGAGTAGAATAGGGCAGGCAAAAGCCGCTTTTCAGAAAATGAAGAGTATCTTATGCAATAAGTCACTATCACTGAATGTAAGAAAGAGAGTGCTGAAATGCTATGTAGAACCAGTTTTGCTGTATGGCAGTGAATCTTGGAACGTAAATGAACAAATTAAGAAGAAATTAGAAGCAACAGAGATGTGGTTCCTGAGACGAATGTTGCGAATTCCTTGGACTGCCAGAGTAACTAACGACGACTGCCTGAAACAGGCTAATGAAACTAGAACATTATATACAACAATAAGACAGAGGCAAACATCTTTCTTCGGTCACGTGATGAGAAGAGAGGCATTGGAGAACATCGTAACAACTGGAAAGATCGAGGGGAAGAGAGGCAGAGGTAGACCAAGAGAAGTGATGCTGGATGGATTGAGACGGTGGCATGGAGGAATATCAGCACCAGAGTTGATCCAGAAAACCAAAGACCGAGATCTATGGAGAGCCATGAACGCCTACGCCAGCCGGCACGGCACTTGATGATGATGATGATGTCCTTTACAGGACGATGCAATCAACGCCATCATTATTTGGCTTTTTGTGATTTTGAAGGCAAATACACGTTCAGTATTTTGCCTCTGCTTTCTGAACAACCGACGCTCATATTATTGTTTAAAATCACCGAAATGCGGTCTGTTTTCGACATCGTCTGCAGCTGATTTCTAACCCGATAAACGGGATTGTGAAAGCCGCTCGCTATCCTATAGCCACAAACGCTGCCAACAGGATACAATAAAACAACGTATGATTAGATCTGTCCGACAATTGACAGCTTTATTGCAGTCTATGTTTGTCCTGCACATATCCCACGTCACATTAGTGCAGTCTATGTGTATCCTGCACATATCCCACGTCAAATTAGTGCAGTCTGTGACATTATGGATTAGTCACACACATTCCCAGTCCACCACATCCATAATAATGCTTTTAATCTTGAACGGATACCATCCAGATAGTAGGGTTATTAATAGAATAGAACCTTCCAGAACACGGTGGGGGAGGGCAAAAGGCGCACGCCCTCATTTGTGATTGGCTAATACGTGGTAGACCACGCTAACCACTAGGCCAAATTCAAATATCTGGTAGTTTGAGCTCGGTTTCCATCAGGGCAGGATGTATTGTGATGTGGTGATCATAACGCCCTAAAAATATAATGAATACTGTTCTCTGGAATAACAGGTACCACTTTAAAAATTAATTAAATGTTGTGGTTATGCCTAGTGAGCGAAAGAGAAGAATATAAAAGTGTTTTTATGAGAAATTGTGGAAGTGAAAACAGAACTTCATTGTGAAAGTATTCTGAATACTGCTTCTTCAACCTATCAGGTCTTCCATCTGTGTAGTACTCCAAGTGCATATCATTCCCCTGTTGTGACTGGTTGCGTATGCTTGATGTTTATAAATTACACTTAATGCAGATTCGCAAACCCTTTGTGCATTCTAAATGCCTATCATGACCCATTCTTAACCAACCTGTACACTGCTCTAGTGAGTTAACATTTGGCAGCTTTGGATCAGAATGTGTGATGTAACATGTACAAGTTCCTTTGTAAATGCTGAGCATGTTAGAGTGAGTGAGTTAATGATTTGATAAGTAGCCTCTCACATTTTGTAGAAGGATAGATGCTTCAATATCCATATGTAGGCAGGACGTGGATGGCACACCAGAATTGCAAAGTTCATGTGATGCTTGGTGGCTAGATTACGCTCAGGAGAATTAACATAGTTTCTCTCTGAAGTATTACACTGGTACCTCTAATGTTGGTGGGTTCATATGAACTATTTTCTAAAAGGACAATATGTGTTCGGACCTGTGTCTTAGTTGGCTGAATATAATGTATGGCTCATGCAAATTTACAAGGAAAAAACATGTTTTCCCCATATGTGCTTTGGTACATATGTGAACGATTGCTTATGCAATTTGGCTTCTGTTATCTACTGTAGTAGATATGGACATTACTCTGTCGGGAAAGAGCACATGATGATGATGATGTACTTGTGAGCCAAGTCTGGTCTGAGAGAGGTGAGGTCTGGCATTGCTGTATGAGTGTGTATGGGGAAGGACATCCATGTAACAAAAGTGCCACCATTGGTTTGGTTACTGTTTAATTTGCATTTTGTCAAATTGTGTTGCATATTGCATGTTGCAGTTGTAAATATGCCTATCTTCCTTCTACTTCACAATGCCTGTCTCATGTTGCTATTCACAATGCTTGCTCGTGTTGCTTGCCTTGTAGTGCTTGCTTTACTGTCTGTTCCTCATTGTGCCCAGGTTTACTGTGGTTTAAACATTGTAAGAACTTAGACATATAAAATGCTTGTAATTGTGTTAAGCTACCTGTCTCAGCATATAGGCTTGTGGCTACCACAAACAGGGGTGAATAATGAAAACATATCACCCACAGTCCATCAGAGTGGAATACACTCCATCATCAACCAGGAGAGGTGTGTTTGGTTAACACCCCTCCCCTAACCTCCCCATTTCCATCTGTGTCTATTGATGTTTGATAACATTATCTTTGAACAAATGTAAAGAAATGGTGTACCATTTTATGTATCAACAGAAAACAAAGGATGGTGGAGGGGCTTCTTATTTTCTCGGGGACAACAAAACAGGAGTCCCAGACTCAGAACTAACTCCCTATAGGTGAAATGCAGGGATAACCACAGAAGTACACAGGCTGATTTGCCAGCCTTTATCTTCATGATATGACGCCTTGGTCCAAGTCAACTAAAATTACTGTTATAAAACAGAAATCAGGATTGGTCGACATTGCTAATTCTGTCTTGGAATACAGTAAAACAATGCTTCCTTAAACATGATCCCTGTCTACAGTTAGTCTTGGTCCAGCTCATGGAAAGTAATCCTGTGTCCCATGGAACACATATCATTGTCCTAGTGGCCGACATGCCGGAATTTCTTGGAGGATGTTATATCAGCTCCCTAACCGCTGAATGTCAATGGGAGAAAAACAGTTCTAAATGATTCTATTCCATCATTTGGATTAAAGTGGTCACTATAGTGATCAGTACTGTGATCATTGATTATATCATTATCATCTGAGACTTGAAAAGTGGGTGAAGTTGGACTAGCTAGGTGAGATGCTGCAAAATATTGGATTTTGTTCCTATCTCTGGGTCTCTTCAGCAAGTCATGATTGGCATGTGCCGAGAATACATCTCCCATTGGCAGGAGAGTGATATCCTCAACCATGTGAAGTACCCCAGTTGTCAGCTTCACAGGCAGTCTGGTCAACATTGGGATTCAGTACATTATCATCACCCCCAAATTCTGTTCTCAAGAGGAAGTTATCTTGCATGGGACTTATTACAGGAAGTCTGCTACCTGGAGCTTTCCCAAAATCAATTACTGATGATAACAGGATGCAAATGATCCAGAACAGTAGTTCTTTCCTTAAGTTTTCCCATAACAAGGATGCTATAATTTTCTCCAATGACAGTGAAGTGATGATAAATACAGTGAATAAGTGGTGTAGAAAGATATTAGAGCAGAGGAGGAGGAGGAGGAGGAGAGTAGATTGAGATCTGCTGGTGGATTACATAGGAGTTGTTGTACCATGATTTTATCTGCATGCATGTTCTGCATATTTGTACATTATGTACTTTTCGAAGTGTGGATATGACCAAGGATGAACTATTGGTCTTCACTCAACATCGCCAGTAGCTCAATAAATGGTATTATTGAACCAGTGTGTTTTTAAGTACATGTCCCAAGTGAATGTCTTGTACAGTTGCTGTCAAGTATTGTTCCTGGTGAATGTCTTAAGTTACTGTGGTTGGTTACAGATATTGTGAAAATTCCTGTATAGATGTTGTTAAGTATCTCTTATGATGTCTGTCTCGTGCAATTGTTGGTGTAAACATTTCCATGTGAATGTATGTTCCACTTTTGTCAAGAACCTGTCATGTAGATGTCTTGTTCAACAGATGTTAAGTACAGTATTGTTAAAGTTTGTCTGCTAATATTGAATCCAAAAGTCCTAAGGTCTAATTGGACAACTGACATAGGTCACTTTGACACAAATAAAATAAGGGCAGATCTAATGTGGCGGGCTGATAGCACACTGACAACATTATGATGAGTGAATTGAATCCTCAGTTGTACAGGGGCGAATAGTCCAGATCTTCTTTTGGCCTTTGAGGGGACCTTTTTCTTCTTTTATAAATTTCTGTGTAGTGAATCTCACAGTGGGAGTTCAGAGCCATGGAAAAATGGTTCTCCAAAAGGGCTATGCGGGAATGATTATCTATCTCATTTGAGAGGCCTCTAGACAAAAACGTGCAAAATCATATCCTTTATCTTGTCTATTTATTATACAAGGTATATTTCCAGAGAACACTACTAATTAGGTCCTCTGTCTACTCCTATCTTGTCACACAGTCTCTATCTGTCACAAACATGTTCCTCATCGCATTAGTGCAGTCTATGTGTGTCCTGCACATGTCCCTCGCCCCATTATTGCAGTCTGTGTGTGTCATACACATGTCCTTCGCCCCATTATTGCAGTCTGTGTGTGTCATACACATGTCCCTGGCCCCATTATTACAGTATATGTGTGTCATGCACATGTCCCCCGCCCCATGTTCCTTTTTTGTTATATCTCTATACACTTTGCAGTCTTGACAGACGATAGTTTGTTAAATTGTGCTTCTAAATAGGCAGAACAACAAATGGGTATACTTGAGATGAAATGAGAAACATATAACAATGGCTTGACCAATCAGAAAACAAAAAGTAGCGTAAGGTTCTCAGCTGCTACTTTACAGGGGAATGGACAAGTAAAGAGGGCTGGATCTCAACCATGCACTTTAAGAGCAACGGAGAAACTATCGTAGTTCTCAACAACTAAAGTGCATATACCTATTCGGGTTGGTGATAGTGCAGGCAGATTTATACTATCGACAGCACGGGTTCGATGTCAGTCAAAGACGATTAGGGAACAGACCGCTCTGAATTGTCTTTCATAACTTTATATGCGTCAGCTGGTAATACAACAATGGTAAAGTTATGCTGTTATTGCGTATCCCGAACGGGACGTTGCAGTCAACACCAGCATTTTCAGCTGCTGTTGATGTACTAAGCAAGTGTTACGTTCAGAAATTTGCCATTGCTTTCTGAACGACCGGCTCCTATACCAGCACGTTATAACACAACGCGACACGGTCTGCTGCACAAATCGGTCGCAGCTGAGCTTCGAACGCCTGGTACCCGGCTCACGAACCGTGTTCGCAAGCCTTCAGCCAGGGAGCTGGCAATGGTAAAGTAATAATCATAAAATTGCCGAAAAAATCTCCAAATCTCCGTTTCCTCTTGTGGTTTTCTTTTTTGGTGTAGGCTCCTGTCTCGTTTGGCTTGGCTGGGTGCAGTCCTTATACGGAATTTGGTCTCTTTGCCTCCTTTTTATGTGTATTGTTCAAGCTTTTCAATGTTGTCATGTTCCTCCTTGCACCTTTTATCATTTTCGATTTTGAGTATCTGTTGCCATCCGATTCCTTCCTCAAACCCAGTAGGGAGGAGGGGACCAAGGTCCAGTTCCGCCCCCCCCCACCCACTGCCACACCACTAGGTAGGAACGGAACAAGGCTCATTCCGGTACCCTGGAGAGGAGAGGAAGAATGCCCATTCCAGTCTCTTGTGGAGGAGTGTAACAATCCTATTCCCGCCCCCTGGGGAGAAGGGGGAAAAGGCCCCATCTCACCCCCCCCCCCCCCCTCACTGAGGAGGAAGAGACCCTTTGAAGATTTCACACCACACCCAACACTGCTAGGTAGGAGGGAACTAATGCCCATGCCGTCCTCCTCAACCGCTGGGGAGGAGGGAAAAGTTTGCTCATTGACGTCTCCCCCCCCCCCCCCCCCCCCCCCAGTGAGAAATGGAGCAATGACTATTCCCGACTCACCTACCATTCCTATCCCTCCCACTCGGCAGGAAGGAAACAAGGCTCAGTCACACCTCCCCCCCCCCCCCCTCCTTTGGGAGCAGGAAAATAAGGCCCGTTCCCGTCTACACCCCACCTGGGGAGGAGAGGAACAAGGCCCACTCCCACCTTCCCTAAAGTGGGGAAAGAAGAACAAAGCATATTCACGCAGATTAAAACGAGGAGAGGAACAAGGCCCATTCACGCCTCCCCACCACTGGGTCGAAGGAGAACAAGCCCCCACCCCTCTCCCTCCCACCGCTGGGGATGAGGCGATAATTGCCAGTTTCCATCTCCCTTACCACTTGGGGGAAGGGAAACTTGCTCATTAATTCCTCCCTCCTCCTCCTTCGTGAGAAATGGAGCAACGACATTCCCGCCTCATCCCACCAAACTGTGGAGGAGGGGAATAATCACATTCCCATAACCCCCCCCCCCCCCTCATTGGGGATAATTGGAACAAAGGCCATTCCCGCTTTCCTCCACCCCCTGGGGAGAGGGGAACATGGCCCATTCTCGCCTTCCCCCTACTGGGGAGGATTGGAACAAAACCTATTGCCGTCTCACCTCCGCCTGGGGAGGAGAGGAACATTGGCCATTCCATCTTATCCCTTTACCCCACGTGTGGAGAAGGGAAACGAGGCCCATTCCCATCCCGACCCTAGGGGAGGAAGGGAACAAGGTCATTCTCCCTGCCCCCCCCCCCCCCCTCTTTCAGAAACGAACGAACGAACAATCTTTATTTTCAAAGGGTTAAGAATTGGGCACGCAGGCGTGTCTGACATTCTGCCCTTCTTCTCTATTGCCTCTCATATATTATTTCATTCAACATCACATATGAAGCTAATCTTAGTCAACAAATGAACAACTAAGCATTAATACGCATGAAAAAATAATCAATAATACATGACTAACTGAGGAAATGTTTACCATGGACATGATAAATACCTAAGGATGGTGTAATGTGCCATACATATGGGAATTTTTATTAACTAGTTGTCGTTTGAGATAATTTACCATAATTATTTTTAGGGGGGGGGGGGGGGAAGGGGGGTGGGGGCATGCAGTCTGTACTGAGGTAGCCTTCAAACATGTTGCGACTCTATGTATATTAATTGGAGGTGTCTTTGATTTCTTGTGGAAGATTGTTCAACAACTGAGTGACAGAGTATGCTAAGTTTGTTTTATATAAGTCTATCCTAAGTTTAGGGACATGAAGTATATTTAGTCGTTCGCTATGTCTTGCGTTATATTTAAACAATGGCCAAAAGTAGCTTGGGGCATTTTGAAATAGAATTTTATGAATTAGTTTAGCCTTATTAAAAACGTAGACTTTTGTAGAATGGCAGTAACTGAAGACGTTCGTGTAGGTTAGATTGTCTGTAAGCTTATCACAATTGATTAAATGCACTGCCCTTTTCTGGAGTGAATACAGGCGATTTGTTATTGATTTGGAGCATCCTTCCCAGATTGTGGACCAAAAATCAATACGTGTTTGTATGTCGCAAGTATGGATTATCTTTCTTGGTGTTTTCGGCGGAGGACATTTTTAATTTTGGCAAGTTGGTATACTCCTTTGGCTATTTGTTTAACTAGAGCATGAACATGGGAATTAAAGTTAAATTTTGATCTATAATAAGACCCAGTGCCTAGTGCTCGGGTACACTTTCTATAGACGTGCTATTAATGTGCAGCTGGAGAGTTCTCTGCGAGTTTAGAGTGTGAAGTCTTTGCCTGTTTCCTATTAACATAGATTTAGTTTTATAAATGTTAATTTGCATGCGGTTTGCATGACTCCAGTTAACTATACTATTTATTTCCTATTGTAAGGATAATTCTATAACATTAAGATCAGTAGCGTCTGTATATACTGTGCAGTCGTCTGCAAATAGATCGCAAGTTGACCTCAGATATAAGGGAATATCGTTTATATACGTAGCAAATAACAGAAGGCCAAGTATTGCCCCATGTGGTACTCCAATATTAATGAGTATTATCTATAATATGCTTTTCTAAAGTCTTTAAACACCGCTCCACATAGAGTATTGTTGTTAATATTTTGAAGAGGGTTTTCTATCATGTTTGTTAGGGCCGTATGACAAGAATATTTTGGGGTTTCGAAAAAGATAGCCACTACTAGGGGTATGCGATTCTGAAGTTCAACCTCAAGCCGTACACACTCAATCTCACAGGTTTCAAAATCTAGCCTGTGGTGGACGTTAAGGAAGTCAGAAATATAAACTGCTACACCCGTCTCTTGTTCTGATAGGGATCTCTTCGAATGGTTTAAAACCTCTGATAGCGATGACATTATCTGAGATGTTACCATTGAATCGACTTTCGCTAACGCCGAACATGTGACAATTGTGATTAAGTATAATTGATAGTTCGGGCAGCTTCCCCAGTTGATGGCAGATATTTAAATGCCCGATTCCGAGTCCATTATTACTGAGCCAGTGCCAGTGATCGTACTTATTAGACATGTTAACAATGCGTAATCATTTTTTTTAACAGCACAAAATGAATACAACTTACTTCCCTTATTACAATACACACTATCATGTACAGAGAAACAGTAATATCTCTGTCAACACACACACACACACACACACACACACACACACACACACACCCAAAATACGTATAAAGATCAGTAAGGATGAGCAGTGAAGACCCCCTCACTCATAGTATAAACACAATAAAAAGTATTATGAAAGATATACAACTAAGTATTTATTAATGTGACGTCAATACGAGTCAATGTATATAATCACGTACAATCGAATACATTAATATATAAAACAATATCCAATTATGCACATAAACGTTCCATGAGAGGCTCTTTCTTGTACCGAGATTCGGTGTTGCTTTATGCTGCATTGCTAGTAATTATCAGGCTGTGTTGGTTCTTGGTACAACGACACCATAAGTGCCTGACGAAGTGAAGCTGGGCTAAAATGTGTGAGGTATAACAATTTTGGATTACAATGAAATGGATACTGTTCATTTCACACGGGTGTGTAACGACTTCCAACTACAGGCTCTAATTCGTGGCTAACAGGAGGATATGGTGGCACGTTGCTGTTACTGAGAGATTGTTCCTTGCTGTGGAGAAGAGGGGACATATCTTAGGACTAGGTGTGGTGGAAGTGTTCCGTCTAGCGTGGATTTCAGATGCAGTGGTTGTGAGTGATCTGCGAACTTCAGGCCTAATGACACTTGATGAGGCTGTGATATGTCGTCTAGCTTGAGTTTCAGGTAAAGTAGCTAATATGTCCTACACAATCCTGTATTGGATGTATGTTGTGTAAAATGTCAGCCTATAAAGACAGGGTTAGGCAGGGATGTGTAATGTCTCCAGAATTCCATAT
>JACEFZ010012758.1:0-20355 GCA_014155875.1 Cepaea nemoralis
AAGGGGCACTTTTTAACTAAAAGGAAATTTTATTAGGTTCAAAAAACAAAAAAATAAAAAAAATTCCCAAAAAAAAACAAAAAAAATAGATGAGGAAGTAGCTGAAGAACAATTTGGGTTCCGCAAAAAACAGCGGCACCAGAGAAGCAATCATTATCTGTTTGAGGATGTTAATTGAAAAATACATTGAAGTTCAGAAAAATATATATGTCTGTTTTATAGACTACAAGAAAATTTTTGATAGAGTACAACATGAACGACTAATTACATGCTGTAAAAACATAGGAATAGACGGAAAGGACTTAGGAGAATAGGAATGGCCACAAATGTTTTCAGTGGCATGAAATTAGTATTAACATCTAGAGAGATTAATAACGCATTAAAAATGAGAATTGTCAAATGCTACCTATATTCAACGCTACGGTATGGCGCGGAAGCCTGGACTTTGAACAAGCAACTAGAAAGTCGCATAGAAGCCCTGGAGATGTGGATATACAGATGAATATGTCGTATTTCATGGAAACAAAAACAGTCAAATGCAGAGGTTCTAGAAAAACGGAATGAAGAGTGAGTTGATGAAAGAAATAAAAAGGAGGCAAGTGGAATATTTTAGCCACGTTGAAAGACATGATACTCTTATAAAAACCATACTGGAAGGCAAGGTTGAGGGCAAGCGAGCAAGAGGTAGACAACGATACAAGTGGGAAGATAACATCAAGAGATGGACGAACATCAGCCTGACAGAATGTACAGTCAAGGCGAGACAGACAGTGTTTGAGATCTATTGCAGCCAACCTTCATTGTGGTGTCACCTGTGGCTCATGACCATGACTGTGCCTACTGGATGAGGATGTCCTAAGACAGCCATTAACGTTGTTCACTGCCTCTGAAATATGTTAAGTCGTGCAGTCTTGGGGAGATAATAAAAACAATATAAAATAACACATAGTAATGCAGCTTTACATCACAGAATTACAACACATACAGGACGTTGCGGCGGCTAGCCTTCATCAGCAAACAAATACATTCACGAAACACAACATATAGTACAGGAGAAGAACCTCCGGTGATTACATTAAGACATAAGGACGGGGTGAGAAGAATAAAAATATGGAAAAAATGAGACCAATGAAGAGAAAATGAAAATATAAAAAAATTTTGCTACTTAACTCAGAGTCCGACAATAACTACAACATTATAGACTAACATCCCCCCCCCCCCCTTCCGATGTGTCTCCACCTTGCCGCGGTGGGGGGGGGGGGCGCTTGCGTGTCCCGATGACCTCAAGAGCTAAGCCGACGGAAGCACAACTACATGTCGGACAGGACTTGGGTTAGGGGCCAGACCAAGAGAGACACAACCTGCTGCTCTGCAGGTAGACTGAGGATAGCAGTCTAAAGTTCAAGTCAGGCGTACGAATGCAGAAATCCTTGGTCCGGACACATACTCTAAGGCTCTCAGCTGAGGGATATGGCTGAACGCCTCTAAGCTATAAACCCTCGGTTGTGAGAGGCGGGCCGATAGGCCTACTCACCTACTGCAAAATGGAGGTGAGATGCTGAGCACGCTACATGCTTAGTTCAGAAACCTGTTCGAAGGCTCTCAACTGGGGAATATGAGGGATCCTCGGATGAGAAGGTCTGACCGTCACTCGCTCTCAGATGTACGGAGGTAGTGTGCTGAGCCGGCAGCACATGTAGCCTACCTCGTGAGCGATACTTAAGGTGGCAAAGCAGTTCAGTCGCACGAAGTGGTTACGATGAAAGTCTGTGTCTACACACATAGAGTGAGTGTAGACAAAGGTGGAAAAACGTCTCAAAAACACGAAATGGAACGCTTGGCTAGCGTATCCATTACGTGGAAGTCCGAGGCGAAAGCTTGATGAGTGGATGTCGCCCGCAAACTGTCCGTCCCTGATTTGTGTGGGGAAAGACCAGTGGCAAAACGAGGAATTAAAGCAACCATGAGCAGGAAGTGGCGATTCCTCGGGTGAGCCCAGTCTCAGAGCACTATGTGTCGGCTCTGCAATTATGGAAGCCTCCTTGGATAGCAGGGAATGCCCATGGTCTGTCACTGCCTTCCCTTGAGGGTTGACCGTGATGTCTTTGGCCGTTCTACCTTGACCAGCTGAGATGTGGGCGACACCACAACAGTAAGAGTCTAACGTGCCTCGAAACCCGAGGAAGGCTAACCTCATTAAATAAAATGCCCGCCGAAGTCGGATGTGCCGGCCTAAGGCTGGCAAATAAAAACTGACACTACACAAGTACGTCCGAGTGAAATGTCGAACGTTCCAAGGAACAGCTCTGACTAACTAGTTTTCCGAATGCCCGAAACTGTTCTGACTATTTTACTTTTTTATAGCTAGTTTTCCGAATGTCCATCGTGCTTGGAACAGCTCTGACTATCCAGTCTTCCGAATGTCTTTTATGAGCAGTATCATCCTATCTTTATGAGTCCAGAATCCACTAATATATTTCTCTAAATTTTGTTCTACTAAAATTCCTACTCCTCTCTCGTGATGATCTCCTCCTGAGTTAATGAATACTGTAATCTTCTCTCCTTATATAACTCGTATCTGTCCATCTTGTTTCAGATATGCCTAAGATATCTAAATTCATGCTTTTTGCCTCTGCAATAAGGTTATCAAACTTCCCTGCTTGATATAGGGTGCGTACGCTCCATGTACCAATTCTTAGACTTCTCCGTCTACTTTTCAGGTAGATATTGTCAGAATGCACCCTTTCAAAAGAATTGGGATGCATTCGTCAGTATGCACTTCCTTTACAGCAAAACTGGTTCTATATAGCATTTCATCACCCTCTTTCCTACATTCAGTGATAGTGACTTGCTGCATAAGATACTCTTCATTTTATGAAATGCGGCTTTTGCTTACCCTATTCTGCCCTTAATCTCTGTTGTGCATCTTCCATCTGATGTTATAAATACCCATAGGTATTTAAAACTATCCACTTCGTTAATAAATTTCCTTTCTATTTCTATGTTACAATTTGGTGCCACATTGTTGTAGGCCTGTTGCATTATCCGACACTAATACTGTGATTGATATCTGCATAGCGTATATTGTTTATATTATAACATCCGATTAGTATTCATGGCGCTTTTTTGATCCATCTCATTATTACTTTGCTATACAGGGAGAAGAGATCTGGTTACAAGACACATCCCTGACGTACTCCTAGCTTTATCTGTTCATAACTACCCTCTTCATTTCTAACTCTCTGTAGGGTAGTAATATATTTACTTGCTTGAGTAAAGCCGATAAGAGATCATGGATCACCGCACTTATTTTGTAGAGTACACCAGAAGGCTGGGAATAGAGGACACTTAACAGAAGACGATTTAGAAGAATTTATTAATCGAGATGGAAGAGTGGGGCCTAACTGATGAAGACCTTTTAAAGGTACTTGAAGAGTGTAAAGCAAAGCTGCGTCACAAAGCTGAAGGAAAGGAAATGATGAAAAAATGAATGGAAATATTGAACGTTGAGGAGTCTACCAGTTCGGCTGAGGAAAAGCCAATCACTCAAGCCGAAACTCTAATAGACAGCGGGAAGGCTGACTGCCACAATGAAGAGACATACATTCATTCGCTAATCCCCACGGCTCAGAAAGTTAAAAACTTTGAAATCGAAAGGTAGATGTTCCCTCCTCCTATTCCTAAAAAGAAACATAATAGAAGAAAAGTACCAAGAGTACGGTAAACAGCCACTTCATGATAAATGTTTACACCGCAATGATAGCATCTTAGCTGAATTGTCAACCCAGCAAACTCAGGAACTTTCTAAGACTTCCCCTAAGAGAAAGTTCCAGGAGGAGGAGGACTTGAGATAAACTATTAAAGATGTCGAAGGCGAGGCATTAATCGACTCTCTTGTTCCCTTCTGTTCAGAGGAACTAAGAGTGGAAATAAATGCAACAGAGACAGGGATTGATGTAAAACAGGATTCCATTGTTTCTTTCTGTGTGGACACACAAGATAAAATAATTATCAGCTTGGAGTACTTATCTCAGGTGGGACTTGGCATTGAAACGGCACCAGACAGCATTCACTTCCATTGGACTTGGCACAAGAAAACCAGACCAGAGAGAGAGACTACCTCAACTGTAATTGGCACCAGAGAGCCCGACCCAGGAGGAAAAACAAGACATGGAGGAGAATTATCACGATGTCGGTATCTTAGAGTCTTTCAAAAAGGAAATTCAAGATATAGAAAGCATTCATGAAGGTTGTACTACAGACTCTGGTTCAGGGACGAGAAACATGCCTGCTAACAACCAAAAAGAAAATACTTCTTTGAGCAAGATGAAGGGAATACCTATCATCAACACAGCTGAAACTAACAGGGGATCACAGCTGATGGACTCTGCAGCGGAACAAGCCAGAAGCTGTTGGGATACTCAGCACTATAATGTTGACGTTGTGATGTTATAATGTCAGTATGGTAGTCTATAATGTTGTATTTATGATGTTATACTGCCAGCACGGTAGTCTATAATATTGTACTTCTTGAATGTTGTACTGTCAGTACGGTAGTCTATAATGTTGTATTTCTGATGTTATACTGTCAGTACGGTAGTCTATAATGTTATACTTCTTGAATGTTATACTGTCAGTATGGTAGTGTATAATGTTGTATTTCTGATGTTATACTGTCAGTACGGTAGTCTATAATGTTATACTTCTTGAATGTTGTACTGTCAGTATGGTAGTCTATAATGTTATACTTCTTGAATGTTGTACTGTCAGTACGGTAGTCCATAATGCTATAGTTCTGATGTTATACAGTGAGTAGGACAGTCTATAATGTTGTAGTTCCTGATTGTTATAATGTCAGTATGGTAGTCTATAATGTTGTAGTTCTGATGTTATACAGTGAGTAGGGTAGTCTATAATGTTGTAGCGCTTGTAAATTATTGTATGATCCTAGAAATGATAATAATATGAAAGAATGAACAGATACAGTGACCTTGAATATAAATGTCTCGTTAAAAACTGGGTTCAAGGTCCTCTTGTGAACTTTAGTTTCAAATTTGTGCTTCTTGTCTGACAGGAAGAAGACCTTGACATAGGGGTCACTGCTGCCTGACATGTCCATGCCGGGTAGATCGGCTGCCTGGATGACGGTCACAGCCAGCTGTCAGTGGACAGACAACACATTATCAGCTGTCAGTGGACAGGCGGACAGACAACACACATTATCAGCTGTCAGTGGACAGGCGGACAGACAACACACATTGTCAGCTGTCAGTAGACAGACAACACACGTGATCAACTGTCAGTGGACAGGCGGACAGACAACACATTGTCAGCTGTCAGTGGACAGACAACACACGTGATCAACTGTCAGTGGACAGGCGGACAGACAACACACATTATCAGCTGTCAGTGGACAGGCGGACAGACAACACACATTATCAGCTGTCAGTGGACAGACAACACGCGTGATCAGCTATCAATTGATAGACAGCACACACTATCAGCTGTTCAAGGACAGACAACAAACATTATCAGCTGTCAGTGTACAGACAACACGCGTGATCAGCTGTCAATTGATAGACAGCACACACTATCAGCTGTTCAAGGACAGACAACACACATTATCAGCTGTCTGGGGACAAACAACAAACATTATCAGCTGTCAGTGGACAGACAACACACATTATCAGCTGCCAGTGGACAGACAACAAACGTGATCAGCTGTCAATTGACAGATAACACACACCATCAGCTGTCAACTGACAGACAACACACGTGATCAACTGTCAATTGACAGACAACACACACCATCAGCTGTCAGTGGACAGACAACACACATGATCAGCTGTCAACTGACAGACAACACACGTGATCAACTGTCAATTGACAGACAACACACACTATCAGCTGTTCCAGGGCAGACAACAAGCATTTTCAGCTGTTTGGGGACAAATAACACACATTATCAGATGTCCGGGGAGAGACAGCACACATTATCAGCTGTCATGGGACAGACTATAGCGTAGCGCTAGCTATTTGATAGTGTGTGTGTGTGTGTGTGTGTGTGTGTGTGTGTGTGTGTGATTGTTGCGACAATACATTTCTGGTGTGTGTGTGTGTGTGTGTTATTGTTGGGACGATACATTTATGGTGTGCGTGTGTGTTATTGTTGCGACAATGCATTTGTGGTGTGTGTGTGTTATTGTTACGACAATGCATGTGTGGTGTGTGTGTGTGTTATTGTTACGACAATACATTTATGGTGTGTGTGTGTGTTATTGTTGCGACAATACATTTCTGGTGTGTGTGTGTGTGTGTGTGTGTGTGTGTGTGATTGTTGCGACAATACATTTCTAGTGTGTGTGTGTGTGTGTGTGTTATTGTTCCGACAATGCATTTCTGGTGTGTGTGTGTGTGTTATTGTTGCGACAATACATTTCTGGTGTGTGTTTTTTGTTGTTGTTGTTGTTGCGACAATTTATTTATGGTGTGTGTGTGTGTATGTATGTGCGTGTGAGATTGTTGTGACAATACATTTCTGGTGTGTGTGTGTGTGTGTGTGCGCGCGCGCGTGCGTGTGTGCGTGTGTTATTGTTGCGACAATAGATTTCTGGTGTGTGTGTGTGTGTGTGCGCTAGAATAAAACAATCAACATTGTTGATATCTTCAGCAGAATTTATGTAATCAACTGACAGCCACATTTTACCTACCTCTGCCTTCTGAAAGTCATAATCCAGTGAGAAGTGTAATTTGCCCAGGCGGACGCCAGACTTGATACTGTCCACATTCTCATCGTCCTCCATGATGTCAGGCAGGTCTTCCAGGTCAGGTTGGACCTACACAAGTCACGTGATTGGTCACTAACTGTATGTACACAAGCCTCCCAGAATGTATATTTCTGGTTTATTTCTGGTCTCGGCAAATCTGTCTCTAATCATCTATATATACATGTCTGTAATCATCTCTCCATGTCTACACTCACCTCTCCATGTCTATACTCATCTCTCCATGTCTACACTCACCTCTCCATGTCTACACTCATCTCTCCATGTCTATACTCATCTCTCCATGTCTATACTCATCTCTCCATGTCTATAGTCATCTCTACATGTCTACACTCATCTCTACATGTCTACACTCATCTCTACATGTCTACATTCACCTCACTATGTCTATACTCATCTCTCCATGTCTACACTCATCTCTCCATGTCTATACTCATCTCTCCATGTCTACACTCATCTCTCCATGTCTATACTCACCTCTCCATGTCTACACTCATCTCTCCATGTCTACACTCATCTCTCCATGTCTACACTCATCTCTCCATGTCTATACTCATCTCTCCATGTCTACACTCATCTCTCCATGTCTATACTCATCTCTACATGTCTATAACCATCTCTCCATGTCTACACTCATCTCTTCGTGTCTACACTCATCTCTACACTCACCTCTACATGTCTATAATCATCTCTCCATGTCTATACTCATATCTCCATGTCTACACTCACCTCTCCATGTCTACACTCACCTCAGAGTGAAGACGTGTTTTTGTATCTCTTACTTCTCGGATTATTATTACTGCAAGCTGAATCACCTATCATGGATTTTTATATCAATGTGCTCGTTGTGATTCTGAGGATGTGGTGAAATAGTTTTTTAGATTAATACAAGTGTTTATTATCGCAAAAATGTGGGTTATATCTAATATTCATTTCGAGTGATAGTTGAACACTATTAAATTTTAACCAATCAAGTGCACGAGGCGTGTCAGATACAACCACGGGACCTCAAATTGCCCGCGGCGTGGCTAGATAACAATGCGATTGCTGCGTTCTTCAAGTTTAGTTAGTCGTAATATTATGCAATAATGTCAGGGGAAGGAGAGTGCTCCGTATTGGAAGTGAATGGTGAAAGGACTCGCTCAGGTTTACGATCGGCTGTCAATAAAACTTACACACTAAACAAAGAGAGGGCCGTGAAGAATAAGCTATCCAAGTGCATAAATCCCAACGGCCTAGTCGTCAAACACACCAACTCAGGACAGTGTGTTACTGTTTCCTTCAACAACACACTCTATTATGAGACATTCCGAACTTGCCTACTCAACTACTACAGGCTTGAACTAATTGAACACAGGCAAGATAAGCACGGGGCCCACGTTGAGGATCCGATTACGACGCCAGTGATTACGATACATTTGTACCGCAGTAAAAATAAACTCATGACACAGGGCAGTAATGAAAACATTAATTCCTGGCTAAAAGTAGATTTTGTTGAACTTGAAAACTCGACACAGACATTCACCGAATCTACTCATACGATGAGTGTACATGACAACATCAACACGAGGCCTGCCAACCCACCAGCGCTCTTGGCTATTGAATACCCAATGGAGCGTATCCAAAACAACATAGAACCCAATGTTGACATTGTTGAAGAAGTACCTGCCTCAGATAACAATAGCATCTTAACTATCAATGGACATTCGTGCGACTGTAAACAGCGCATTGAGGAACTAGAACAATCACTAAAGGCGCTCATTGTCACTGTTTCAACCAACATTGAAGCAAACAACAAGATAAGCAGTGATTACAATGCTCTCAAGACAGAAGTCGCACTCCTGCGAGACGAAAATTTGCTGCTGAGAAATACAGTTCAAATCTTACAGAATGCGTCCTCTACAAACCAAACCGAAGAAGCATGTAATTCTCAAGCAACCGCTTCATCCTTGGGAAATCTTGGGGAAGCTCAATCCCACCCAGAACAGATAATCACTATGAAAACAACTCAACGCGCAGAGGAAGATAAAAAAACAACAAACACCTCAATGTGCAGACGAAGATAAACAACAACAAGCAGTCTACCCCATTGACGTCAAAATAAGCAATAGGTTTGAAGTACTTCAAGAAAAGTCACCAGAAAACTTACAGTGCTTTAACATGCTGCAAACGGGCAAGACAAGCCAACAAGATACATCGGGAGAACCACATGGAGACATAAAGACTGCTGATAATCGGAAATGGATGAAACAACGGTCGAGACGTGCTGACAACCAACATGTACAGACAGCACGACCTGACTGTACACATATTATACTAGGCGATTCCTTAATGAAAGGTTTATACAGCGACAGGATGGCCACATCAGACAAAGACATTGTTTCAATAATCCCACTGCCTGGGGCTGGTGTAGACCGGCTAACAGACAAGATTAGCAGGTTGGCTGTAGATCATAGCGTCAGAAGGGCAAGCGTACATATTGGCATCACCGACACCATGAACAACCAACAAATCACAGGGTCTCAACTGCTGGCACTCTTGAACGGATTACGTCACACTTTTCCTAACTCATCCATTTTCTTCTCCTCCATCATATCACCGAGTTATGGACACCAGCGCCGTCTAGCTGACATAAATAACAACATGTTGCAGAAGTTCTGTTCTTAAAACAAGATACAATTCTTCAACAATACAGCATCATTCACTTCACAGGCTGGTGCACCAAAAAAGAGTCTTTACAAGGATCAAATACATTTATCTACATTGGGCACCAGTTTTCTCGCCAAGAATTTAAAATATCCAGAACGGACATACCATACATCCAATACGGGATCGCGCCGGACACTTTTAGCTACTCCTGAAACTCAAGCCAGACGACATACTCCCGTTACATCAAGTACCAATAGGACAGAAGTGTGCAGACCACTCATAACCACTGCACCTGAAATCCAAGCCAGACGGGACACTACCACAACACCAAGTCCGTTAAATACGTCGTCTTTCACACAGGAGGGTAATAATTACGAAGATATGATTCCTATTCTCCCCAGAAAGGATCCGACTCTCAGCAACAACGACGTGCCAGCACAACCTCCTGTTAGCCACCAACCAGAGGCTCTAGTTGGTAGTCATTACATACCCATGAGACATCATCAGTACCCATTTAATTGTAATCCACAATGGTTGCACCTCACACGGTATAGCCCAGCTACACTTCGTCAAGCACTTATAATGTCGCTATACCAACAACCAACACAACCTGGTATTTACTAGCAACTTAGCACAAAGCTACACCGGATCTCGGTACAAGAAAGAGCCTCTCCTTAAACGTTTATCTGCATATTTGGTTATAACTTGATCTAGTAACGTATTAGGTTATAAGTTATTACAAACATTGACTGGTTTTGACTTTATATTAATTGATAGTACTTAGCTGTATAGCTTTTAAAATAACCCTAATTGTGTTTTCACGGTGAGTGAGGGGGTCTTCACTGCTCTTCCTTACGGATCTGTGTACGTATTTTTATATATTTACAGAGATATTACTGTTTCTCTGTACTTTAGAGTGTGTTTTGTAATAAGGGACGTAAGTTGTATTCACTTTGTGTGTGTGTGTTTTGCTTTTAAACTTGTGATTACGCATTGTTGAAATGTCTAATAAGTACGAACACTGGCTCAGGAATAATGGGCTCAGAATCGGGCATGTAAACATATGCCATCTATTAGGGAAGCTGCCCGAACTATCACTTATACTTAATCAAAATGTTCACATGTTTGGCGTTAGCGAAAGTCGATTAAATGGCAACATCTCAGATGATGACATCGCTATCAGAGGTTTAAAAACCATTAGAAGAGATCCCTATCAGAAACAAGAGACGGGTATTGCAGTTTATATTTCCAACTCGCTTAACGCCCACCGCAGGCTAGACTTTGAAACCTGTGAGATTGAGTGTGTATGGATAGAGGTTAAACTTCAAAATTGCATACCGCTAGTAGTTGGCTATCTTTATCGAAACCCCAGTGCAGGAAATATCTGGTATGAAAAATTCACCACTATGATGGATGTAGTCTTTAGTAATGCTAGGGAAATAATATTGCTAGGTGACTTCAACATAGACGCTAACAAATCAAACAAAACATGGGAAAACATAATAGAGTCATATAATTTCCAACAGTTAGTCAAACAAGCCACTAGAATAACTAAATCATCTGCAACACTTATAGATCATATTTATACTATGTGTGCTGATAACATCACAGAATGTAGTGTACCTATCAATGCAATGAGCGATCACTATCCAGTATGTTGCACGTGGTCGAGAAGGGGCACCAAAACTCCCAAACACAAACATATAAGCATAAAATATAGAAATTACAAAAATTTCAATCGAGACGTCTTCTTACAAGATTTGGTCAACTCATCTCTAGATTATGTTTACCAGCTTCCTGACCCAGACGATGCTCTGGACCACTGGCTTTCTAAGTATATTTGATAAACATGTTCCATTTAAGGAAGTTCGTGTTAAACATCACACAAAGCCCTCGTGGATCACACAGGAGGTAGTTGAACTTATGAGAGATCGCGACAGGGCTCACAAAAATAGAGATCTAACTATGTACCGTAGTCTGAGAAACAAAGTTCAATATGTTATTCGGAAGGAAAAGAAAAACTATTTTAAGAACATAGTAATAGATAAAACCAACACTAAAGATATATGGAAAGCAATTAATACCTTGACAAACAAACACAAATCATCACAATCATTACCATCAAATCAGGTTACATGTGATCAATTCAGTAGATACTTTCAGTCCGACATAAACCAACTGAAGGCTGCAATACCAGATGCGCCTCATGACATATCTTTATTATCATAATTCTGTGAGAACAAATGCTATGGACACATTTCCTCCAACATACCGCTAATGACGACAACTGAAGTATTTACTCATCTCCGTAATCTAAAAAAACAATAACTCATCAGGACTAGATGGAATTAGTAGTCGGATCCTTCGCCATGCTGCACCGGCGATCTGCGAGTCACTAACATTTATATATAATCAATGTATAACCAGAGGTCACTTCCCATCAGCCTTTAAAATCGCTAAAGTGTATCCTCATTTAAAAGCTGGTCCTCTAGACGATCGTCTCATGAGTAATTATAGACCAATTTCCATATTATCCTCATTATCCAAACCGCTAGAAAAGCACATCCACAAAACAACACTAGATCACTTAGTTCGCCATAAACTGATAGTTGACAGTCAGTCAGGATTTCGGCCAAAATATTCTTGCCATACGGCACTAACAAACATGATAGAAAACTGGCATCAAAATATTAACAACAATACTCTATGTGGAGCGGTGTTTATAGACTTTAGGAAAGCATTCGATATGATAGATCATACTATTCTAATTAAAAAAACTAGAAACAATGAAAGTAAGTTTTAATATAGTGACATTAATAAAATCATTCTTATTAGACAGAAAGCAAGTAGTATCACACAATAAAGTTTTATCTCAAGCCATTACCATTAATATTGGAGTACCTCAGGGGTCTATTCTTGACCCTCTATTATTTGGCATTTATATAAATGATCTTCCATTAAATCTGTCGTTGTCCTGCGATCTATTTGCTGATGACTGCACAGTATATACGAACGCTGTTGATCGTAATGTGCTAGAATTATCCTTGCAACAGGAAATAAATAGTGTAGTTAACTGGAGTCATGCAAACCGCATGCAAATTAACATTACTAAAACAAAGTCTATGTTAATAGGAACCAGGCAAAGACTTCACACTCTAAACTCGCAGAGAACTCTTCAGCTGCACATTGGCAGCACGCCTGTAGAAAGTGTCACCGAGCACAAGACACTGGGTGTTATCATAGATCAAAATCTAACTTTTAACTCACATGTTCATGCTCTAGTTAAACAAATAGCCAAAAAAGTATACCAACTTGCCAAAATTAAAAATTTCCTTGACGAAAACACAAGAAAGATATTCTATACTTCTCATATACAAACACATATTGATTACTGCTCCACAGTCTGGGATGAAATAATTAACAGCGAAAATGGAGAACCAATAAGTGAACAAAAACAGATCCTAATAAGATGGAAGCAGTATTTCGAACAACTTCTCAACATCCCATCAGATGTCACAGGAATTCAAGAGACCTACACAGATGTCACCGAGGAACTAGAACCAGACATACTAAAAGAAGAAATTATAGAAGCCATCAGATTAGCCCCATTAAACAAATCACCAGGACAGGATGAAATACCAAATGAACTAATTAAAGCAGCAAGGGAAGTAGGAACAGCTTGGCTACATAGACTATTCAACCATGTTTGGGTAGAACAACAGACACCACGAGACTGGGGAAATGCCATAATTATCCCAATTTGGAAAAACAAAGGCAGCAAAAGAGATTGCACACAATACAGAGGCATTTCACTGTTGAGTCATACTGGGAAAATATTTTGCAAAATTCTTGAAAAAAGATTACGAACTACTTTAGAACCCCAGCTAAGCGAAACGCAGCTTGGATTTAGGAAAAACAAAGGATGCACAGACGCCATTTTTGCTCTTAGACAACTTATAGAAAAATCAATTGAATTCAATGAAACACTCTACTTAGCCTTTGTCGACCAAGAAAAGGCATTTGATAGGGTAGATAGAAACAAGCTGTGGGAAATCCTTAAACAATATGGAGTGAGTACACATCTAACAAACCTATGCAGAAGTTTATACAACAACAGTGAATGCATAGTGAGAGCAACTGGAGAACACTCAGAACCCTTCACCATAAGATCTGGAGTACGACAAGGTTGTGTCCTGTCCCCTCTCTTGTTCATAACATATATAGACAACATATGTAAAGAAACCAGCCAAGCAGAGACAGCAAGAATACCGCATGACGAGAACACAGAAGAAGAACCATCTGCAAATCTAACCATTAGAGAACTCCTGTTTGCGGACGACCAAGCACTAATAGCAAAATCAGAAGCTGAATTACAAGACCACATGAATAGTCTAAACGAAATGTGTAGGGAACATAACATGAAAATTAGCACAAGCAAAACAGAGGTAATGACTATAACTAAAGAAGAACAAACAGCAACAATTCACCTAAACGAACATCCCTTGAAACAAGTAAAGAGCTTCAAGTACCTAGGAAGTATAATATCATCAAATGGCAGATCAGAAGACGAGATCGAAAATAGGTGCAATAAGGCAAATCAACTCATTGGACAAATGGCACCAATACTAAAGAACAAACATGTATCAATAACTACTAAGAAAGCACTTTACAACACAATCTTCCTACCAACTCTCTGCTACCAATGCCAAACCTGGACAATGACAGAAAAAGAGAAAAGAAAAATCACAACAACAGAAATGAGGTTTCTGAGAAGAATACTCAACGTATCAAGAAGAGATAAGATCAGAAATGAAGAAATCAGGACTAAAGTAGGGGTTAAAGCTGCTCTAGATTTTATTAGAAAGCAGCAAGTCAAATGGTTTGGCCATGCAAGTAGGCTACCAGTCAACAGCATGCCACAACAAGCAATGATGTACAGACCAGATGGAAACAGAGGAAGAGGCCGACCACGTAAACGTTGGACTGAGGGAATAACAGAATCCATGGGAATGTCGATATACGAAGCCCATAACCGGGCACTCTCACGAAGTTTATACTTCACCTCGACACCGCAAGGTACAAGAGGAACATGATGAGATGAGATGAGATGAGTCTGGGATGGATGCTCCAAATCAATAACAAAACGCCTATATTCACTCCAGAAAAGGGCAGTGCGTTTAATTAATGGTGAAAAGCTTACCGACAATTCTAACCTATATAAACGTCTCCGGTTACTGCCACTCCACAAGCGCCTGCTTTTTAATAAGACCAAACTAATTCACAAAATCCTATTTCAAAATACTCCAAGCTACCTTTGGCCATTGTTTAAATATAACGCTAGACATAGCGAACGACTAAATATACTTCATGTCCCTAAACCTAGGATAGACTTATATAAAACAAGCTTAGCATACTCTGCCGCTCAGTTGTGGAACAATCTTCCACAAGAAATCAAAGACACCACCAATCATGATTCATACATTCGCAACCTGTTTGAACACTACCTTAGTACAGACTACATGCCCCCATAACAAATAACACAAAAAAGACAATAATGGTAACTTATCTCAAACGACAACTAGCCAAAAAACATTCCCTTATGTATGGCACGTTACACCCTCCTTAGGTATTTATAATGCCCATGTTAAACACTGCCTCAGTGAGTCATTTGTTATTGATTATTTTTCATGCGTTTTAATGTTCTTTTGTTGTCAAAAGTTGCTTCATAAGTGATGTTGAATGAAAGAATGTATGAGAGGAAATAGAGAAGAAGGGCAGAATGTCAGATGGGCCTGCATGCCCAATTCTTAACCCTTTGAAAATAAAGACTTATTATTATTATTATTATTATTATTATTATTATTATTATTATTATACTCACATCTCCATGTCTTTACTCATATCTCCATGTCTATACTCACATCTCCATGTCTACACTCACCTCTCCATGTCTATACTCACCTCTCCATGTCTACACTCACCTCTCCATGTCTACACTCACATCTCCATGTCTACACTCACATCTCCATGTCTATACTCACCTCTCCATGTCTACACTCATCTCTCCATGTCTACACTCACCTCTACATGTCTATACTCATATCTCCATGTCTATACTCACCTCTCCATGTCTACACTCATCTCTCCATGTCTATACTCATCTCTCCATGTCTATACTCACCTCTCCATGTCTACACTCACCTCTCCATGTCTACACTCATCTCTCCATGTCTATACTCACCTCTCCATGTCTACACTCATCTCTCCATGTCTATACTCACCTCTACATGTCTACATACACCTCTAAATCCACATAAAACGTGATTTGTGGGTCTACTTACTTTATAAAATGAATTTTAGAAGAGCGAAACGTACAGGACCGTACAGTATGAAGGGAAAAACAATATAAAGTAATCGGTTCTTGTATTAACGTTATCTTGAAATAATCTTAATTCCCCCCTGGAAACCCTAAAATTCCCCCAGGGGGTGGGGGTGGGGTGGGGTGGGGAATTCCCCACCGGCTGAGAACCACTGATCTAGACCAACAAGCAGCGGTTAGAATAGATGGCGAGACATCAAACTGGTTTGACATCAAGCAAGGAGTCCGTCAGGGATGTGTGTTGTCCCCCTATCTGTTTAACCTGTACGCCAAAAATATAATGAGAAATGTAAGAGATGATGTAAACAGGGAGCTATATGATGTCCTAAATATCGGTGGTCATGACATACCAGAGATTCGGTATGCTGATGATATAGTATTACTATACACAACACAGAATGGTATAGAAAACCTAATAGCCTCAACCCAATTGAATAGTGAAAATCACAACTTATATCTTAGCATATCAAAAACAAAGATAATGCATACAGATAAAACTACTATGAAGAAAGAAATATATGTTAATGAGCAAAAATTGGAGGTGGTGAAAAATTGTGAATAGGCCTGTCTTGGGTCATTAATTATCAACAACGTGACACAATGAAAGAAATTAAACGGCGACTATCAATTGCTCTTCAAAGACTAAAACAGCTGAATAAATTATGGAGTGGGACAGACAGAACTACAAAAATTAGATTTTTAAGAGCATGCATCTTTCCCATTGCAACATACGCCTGTGAGACCTGGACACTTACTAAACAAGCTGAACAGCGCAGAAATGCCTTTGAATATAAATGTTATAGACGAGTTCTAAGAATATCTTGGGTAAAGAAAAGAACAAATGCATCAATACTTCAAGAGCTGAACAAAGAAAATTGAAATATTTTGGTCACTTGAAACGTCACGAAAGTTTGGAGAGAACAATAATGGAAGGGTATATGCCTGGGAAGAGAGGAAGAGGAAGGCCAAAGAGAAGATGGGTGCAGGATGTGGCGGATGATCTCCAGATGGGTGTATCGGACGCGGAACATCTTGCTTATGATCGAGAGGTGTTCCGGAAGGTTGTTATGGGAGCGAGGCCCTGCAAAGGACATGATACTGAATGAATAAATGGAGACATAAAAGTCATACAGACTGTCAAAGACCACGCGAGGAACTAGAGGAATTGATGCTAGTGGAGACATAAAAGTCATATAGACTATCAGAGCGGTGGGCAGAAACTGGACACTATCCTGGAGCTAGCAGAGCCTCACAGCTCGCGAACATTCCCCAACCCCGAGTAAACCTACTAATAACTATGATAAACCAGTTTAAAATGGTGAGCATGTCAACCAAATACAAACAGACACTAAAGGATTAAGTAATAATCAGTCAACTAATGGTGGTGACTATACACATAGAACCAACCGTCACATTCACCTACTGAATGACAGAGGCCTTATTGCGCAGTGCGCACATGAAGAGGCATGAAATGACGGGAAGTGCCGTGAAGTGACCAGTAGTATGTAATGTCGTTTTCGAGTCGTATTTTGGAGGATGTATATCTTTAAAGAAGAAAATATGACGTCAATAAAATAGACGCTGCAAAGTCAAAGAGGAAAATATAGAATCCATAAGTTTGATTAAGTTGGTCAATGGAGACTGTCATGGAACGGCTGAGAATTCACCTAGCAATACTCCTTCAAGTCCAATTCCCCTTTTTCAGTAGAACAGCCGATCTAGTCGAAGGGATACAACCGAGGTATTAATGTAACCCACGCAAGGGCGATTGGTGGCCCTTGACTTCTCGACTGTTCGTGTGAGACAAGATCAACCCAACCAGTTCCGCTAACGCATGCGCAAGAACCGTCTCAGAACAAAGAGAGGCTCAGTTGAGATCCGGCCGTGGGAGCAAGACGTTGTGTTTGAACGACTGTGTTAATTCGTAAATGGGAGAGAGGAAGCCAGTGTCTTGCTGTTTATCAAAGAAAACCGACAGAACGTCCAGTGTTGGGACGGGAGCTCCTCAATTCTGAATACACAGTTTGTCGTAAGGTACGTGAAACATATTTAGATAAATAATGTGTCGCTACCGCGTTGAATCGAAGCTGTTCGACCACATGTCCCGCCCGGCGCACAAAGGTCAGTCAGGGGTGAAACTGTGGGCTTGTGTTTTAACTTAACACTGCAGGCGAGTTGAACACGATGGATTGTAGGCCTGTTTTTGCGTTACAATTGTACAAGTACGTGAATGCGTGTTATTACCGCTACAAGTAGTTATAGACATTTAGGACAGGCCCAATAGTGTTAGTAGTCCGAGTTCACTCCTGGGCGGCCTTAGAACTCTAACGTAGTCGACACAACCGGACGTGGGCGAAGGCGTTGTAGAACATAGGTCGAGTGAGGTATCAGGGAACTCGGCCGAACTAGACGAAACCCATGCGATGGTCGCCGGACGTGTCGAAGGTCATTCGAAGGACATTGCGGGTGTCTAAGTTCGAATTCTTTGGTGTGGCGACCACTGGCTTTGCTGAGCTTTCCTCTTACTCTTTATGTTATTGGTTGCCGTAACGGAACACCATCTTGATAGGCAGTTGGTTCCCGAGAGGTTGACACTGGAGAAACTGGGGAATGCGACAGAGCTGGTCACAGCCAGCTGAACACCGTTCCAAATGCTCTAACCTTAACTAGGGGAGGAGGGAACGGGATGTGGACTTCCGCTACAGGGGAATTTCCCTGTATAATCTATTACATTCCTGGATCAGAGCTAGAGCTCCAGGAGACCTGGTGTATAGTAGGTAATCCTAAAATCGAACCAGGGAGAGGGGGCTGCCTCCGAGGGAGGGGAATTCGGTGGTCACCGGCTCTCCTTCAGAGCCAGTCTGTCTCTATGTACCTTTAACCTACTAACCTGGTATATTGTGTCCGTAGAAGTATTTTTTTAGGACAGAAGGATTTCGCCGACACCATGACCAGATACACAGCCCTACCTTGGGCGGGTTCGAGACGGAGGACGGTTCAGCCAGCACTTGTTAGGACCCAGACCTAGTTCAGTTTTGGCAGGGGATCCTGGTCTGTGAGGCTGCCGGCCGGGTCATGGCGATACCGGCCTATGCTGAGTACACATAGGTAACGTGTACCTCTGGGGGTAAGTTTGTGTCACGATATTCACACATGGTGTTATCTTTGGCAGGTTCTACTTTCTGAGAGACTTACGTGACGGGACAAGAGGAAGATGACTTGGTGAAGGCTGCTAAATGGCTGGCTTACCTATGTGACGTGAAGTGAGGCTTCTACACCACACCACGTGCCGGGAAGTCACGACGCCACAATCCAGTCCCGTCTAAACCGCTAAATGATCTTCAGTCAGTCCACCAAGTATTATGATGGCTACACACGGCGAGTATCGTGTCCTCTTGTCTGTGAACAGTTTTGAAATTATGACCCACTAGCCAAACGGGTAGAGAAGAACTACATTACCCTTTATTTCATGATGGCCTGGTGTTCCGGGAACAGTCTACCATATAGGAACACTTGTTACATTCCTTACTGGGTCACGTGCTACCAGTACTGACGTTTGAATGACAGAGTCAACTTGAACTGTGCCAACTTTCTGTGCTTATAGGCCCAGTTATACCCATCCTGATCCCATTAGAGACCACCATCTGTTTCCAGAACTTTGACATTGTTAAATGTGTGTTAAATGTTAGGGTGGCTTCTTAGGACCGTTGTCTAGCACAGGCCTTACCAGTGAAGCTTGAAGGACAGGCCTTCAGAACTTCTACAGGGATGTTAGTCCGGAGTCATCACGCACCACCGCAACTTGGAGTCACCACATTGACGTGCTAGTCATTCCAATTGAGACTACACCTCGGCAGAGACATTCCACGCTACGTGTGCAGATGAGTGACCTCTTTAACCTTGTGGTATCGTACCCAGTGTACAGTGATGAGTGAGACGGCCTGAGACTAATCCAGATAGCCATTTCTTCTATCGCCTGGCGGTGGCCAGGATTCTCTCATGAACACTCCTCTTGTACATTATATCATATAGTCATTATGTGTAGACACCAGAGTCGTGTCATCTGTTCTGGATGAGAGGTGAAAAAGGTATTGTCCAGCGGTTGATAGTGAGAGAGACAGGAATCCAAGGGCTGGTGGGGTCTGTAGACTGAGATTTATTGTATTCCCAGAGTGCATCTATCCCGTTATTAAGATGTAATAGTATGCTTCCCTCACCCCAAGAAATACTACGACAGACAGACAGACAGACAGACAGACAAACAATGAAACTCGTACTACCAAAGATAACTATACAAACTAAGAACGAATTTCTACAACACATAATGCACCTTTGAAGATACTAGCGTGGTCAAATTGGAAAGTGATGACAATGTTGATGGATAAAAATTAAATGATTCGACAGTAAAACAATTGATGATACATAGCAGACCTTCAAGAAGCAGAATTGAAGAAAGTATGGACAAGATGGCTGACGGTTTTAACGTTGTGAAATTGGGGAAAGTAAAATTTGGCGCAAAAAGAAAAAACAAAAAAAATTCTT
>JACEFZ010012759.1:0-16286 GCA_014155875.1 Cepaea nemoralis
CAGAAATTTAAGTTCCGAAAAGGGACTGCAGAGATTAAAACAGATTTACCATTCCCCATGCAGAGATTATACATGATTTACCATGTCACATGCAGAGAGGATACAATGATTCTACCATGTCACATGCAGAGATTATATACAGATTTACCCATGTCACATGCAGAGATTATCAGATTTACCATGTCACATGCAGAGAGTTATACAGATTTACCATGTCACATGCAGAGATTATACAGATTTACCATGTCACATGCAGAGAAGTAAGTACAGATTTACCATGTCACATGCAGAGATTATACAGATTTACCATGTCACATGCAGAGATTATACAGATTACCATGTCACATGCAGAGAGTATACAGATTTACCATGTCACATGCAGAGATTTATACGATTTACCATGTCACATGCAGAGATTATACAGGATTTACCATGTCACATGCAGAGATTATAGCAGATTTACCATGTCACATGCAGAGATTATACAGATTTACCATGTCACATGCAGAGATTATACTACATGATCTACATGTCACATGCAGAGATTATACAGATTTACCATGTCACATGCAGAGATTATACTACATGATCTACCATGTCACATGCAGAGATTATACTACATGATCTACCATGTCACATGCAGAGATTATACTACATGATCTACCATGTCACATGCAGAGATTATACAGATTTACCATGTCACATGCAGAGATTATACTACTATTACCATGTTCAATAGAGATTATACTACATATTACCATGTCACATGCAGAGATTATACTACATGATCTACCATGTCACATGCAGAGATTATACAGATTTACCATGTCACATGCAGAGATTATACAGAATTTACCATGTCACATGCAGAGAGTATACAGATTTACCATGTCACATGCAGAGAGTATACAGATTTACCATGTCACATGCAGAGATTATACAGATTTACCATGTCACATGCAGAGATTATACAGATTTACCATGTCACATGCAGAGATTATACAGATTTACCATGTCACATGCAGAGAGTATACAGATTTACCATGTCACATGCAGAGAGTATACAGATTTACCATGTCACATGCATAGATTATACAGATTTACCATGTCACATGCAGAGATTATACAGATTTACCATGTCACATGCAGAGATTATACTACATGATCTACCATGTCACATCCAGAGAGTATACAGATTTACCATGTCACATGCAGAGATTATACAGATTTACCATGTCACATGCAGAGAGTATACAGATTTACCATGTCACATGCAGAGATTATACAGATTTACCATGTCACATCAGAGAGTATACAGATTATCATGTCACATGCAGAGAGTGTACAGATTTACCATGTCACATGCAGAGATTATACTACATGATCTACCATGTCACATGCAGAGATTATACAGATTTACCATGTCACATGCAGAGAGTATACAGATTTACCATGTCACATGCAGAGAGTATACAGATTTACCATGTCACATGCAGAGATTATACTACATGATCTACCATGTCACATGCAGAGATTATACAGATTTACCATGACACGTGCAGAAGAGTATACAGATTTACTATGTCACATGCAGAGATTATACAGATTTACCATGTCACATGCAGAGATTATACAGATTTACCATGTCACATGCAGAGAGTATACAGATTTACCATGTCACATGCAGAGATTATACAGATTTACCATGTCACATGCAGAGAGTATACAGATTTACCATGTCACATGCAGAGAGTATACAGATTTACCATGTCACATGCAGAGATTATACAGATTTACCATGTCACATGCAGAGATTATACAGATTTACCATGTCACATGCAGAGAGTGTACAGATTTACCATGTCACATGCAGAGATTATACTACATGATCTACCATGTCACATGCAGAGATTATACAGATTTACCATGTCACATGCAGAGAGTATACAGATTTACTATGTCACATGCAGAGATTATACAGATTTACCATGTCACATGCAGAGAGTATACAGATTTACCATGTCACATGCAGAGATTATACAGATTTACCATGTCACATGCAGAGAGTATACAGATTTACCATGTCACAGACAGAGATTATACAGATTTACCATGTCACATGCAGAGAGTATACAGATTTACCATGTCACATGCAGAGATTATACAGATTTACCATGTCACATGCAGAGAGTATACAGATTTACCATGTCACAGACAGAGATTATACAGATTTACCATGTCACAGACAGAGATTATACAGATGTGCCATGTCTCATATAGAGATTATACAGATCTACCATGTCTCATATAGAGATTATACAGATCTACCATGTCTCATACAGAGATTATACAGATCTACCATGTCAAACACAGAGATTATACAGATCTACCATGTCACACACAGAGATTATACAGATCTACCATCCTATAGGATTATACAGATCTACCATGACACATAGAGATTATACAGATCTACCATATCACACACAGAGATTATACAGATCTACCATGTCTCACATAGAGATTATACAGATCTAAAATGTCTCATATAGAGATTATACAGATCTACCATGTCTCATATAGAGATTATACAGATCTACCATGTTACATATCGAGATTATACAGATCTACCATGTTACATATAGAAATTATACAGATCTACCATGTCACACATAGAGATTATACAGATCTACCATGTCACACACAGAGATTATACAGATCTACCATGTCACACACAGAGATTATACAGATCTACCATGTCTCATATAGAGATTATACAGATCTACCATGTCTCATACAGAGATTATACAGATCTACCATGTTACATATAGAGATTATACAGATCTATCATGTCACATATAGAGATTATACATATCTACCATGTCTCATACAGAGATTATACAGATCTACCATGTTACATATAGAGATTATACAGATCTCCCATGTCACATATAGAGATTATACAGATCTACCATGTCTCATACAGAGATTATACAGATCTATCATGTTACATAAAGAGATTATACAGATCTACCATGTCACATATAGAGATTATACAGATCTACTGTCTCATACAGAGATTATACAGATCTACCATGTTACATATAGAGATTATAAAGATCTACTATGTCACATATAGAGATTATACAGTTCTACCATGTCACACATAGAGATTATACAGATCTACCATGTCACATATAGAGATTATACAGATCTACCATGTCACATATAGAGATTATACAGATCTACCATGTATCATACAGAGATTATACAGATCTACCATGTTACATATAGAGATTATACAGATCTACCATGTCTCATACAGAGATTATACAGATCTACCATGTTACATATAGAGATTATACAGATCTACCATGTCTCATAGAGATTATACAGATCTACCATGTCACATATAGAGATTATACAGATCTACCATGTCACATACAGAGATTATACAGATCTACCATGTCACACACAGAGATTATACAGATCTACCATGTCTTATACAGAGATTATACAGATCTACCATGTCACACACATAGATTATACAGATCTACCATTTCTCATACAGAGATTATACAGATCTACCATGTCACATACAGAAATTATACAGATCTACCATGTCACGTACAGAGATTATACAGATCTACCTTGTCACGTACAGAGATTATACAGACCTACAATGTCATATATAGATATTTTACAGATCTACCATGTCACATATAGAGATTATACAGATCTACCATGTCTCATACAGAGATTATACAGATCTACCATGTCACATATAGAGATTATACAGATCTACCATGTCTCATATAGAGATTATACAGATCTACCATGTCTCATATAGAGATTATACAGATCTACCATGTCACACACAGAGATTATACAGATCTACCATGTCACACACAGAGATTATACAGATCTACCATATCACACACAGAGATTATACAGATCTAACATGTCTCATACAGAGATTATACAGATATACCATGTCTCATACAGAGATTATACAGATCTACCATGTCTGATATAGAGATTATACAGATCTACCATGTCACACACAGAGATTATACAGATCTACCATGTCACACACAGAGATTATACAGATCTACCATGTCTCATATAGAGATTATACAGATCTACCATGACACATATAGAGATTATACAGATCTACCATATCACACACAGAGATTATACAGATCTACCATGTCTCATATAGAGATTATACAGATCTAAAATGTCTCATATAGAGATTATACAGATCTACCATGTCTCATATAGAGATTATACAGATCTACCATGTTACATATAGAGATTATACAGATCTACCATGTTACATATAGAAATTATACAGATCTACCATGTCACACATAGAGATTATACAGATCTACCATGTCACACACAGAGATTATACAGATCTACCATGTCACACACAGAGATTATACAGATCTACCATGTCTCATATAGAGATTATACAGATCTACCATGTCTCATACAGAGATTATACAGATCTACCATGTTACATATAGAGATTATACAGATCTACCATGTCACATATAGAGATTATACATATCTACCATGTCTCATACAGAGATTATACAGATCTACCATGTTACATATAGAGATTATACAGATCTCCCATGTCACATATAGAGATTATACAGATCTACCATGTCACACACAGAGATTATACAGATCTACCATGTCACACACAGAGATTATACAGATCTACCATGTCTCATATAGAGATTATACAGATCTACCATGACACATATAGAGATTATACAGATCTACCATATCACACACAGAGATTATACAGATCTACCATGTCTCATATAGAGATTATACAGATCTAAAATGTCTCATATAGAGATTATACAGATCTACCATGTCTCATATAGAGATTATACAGATCTACCATGTTACATATAGAGATTATACAGATCTACCATGTTACATATAGAAATTATACAGATCTACCATGTCACACATAGAGATTATACAGATCTACCATGTCTCACATAGAGATTATACAGATCTAAAATGTCTCATATAGAGATTATACAGATCTACCATGTCTCATATAGAGATTATACAGATCTACCATGTTACATATCGAGATTATACAGATCTACCATGTTACATATAGAGATTATACAGATCTACCATGTCACATATAGAGATTATACATATCTACCATGTCTCATACAGAGATTATACAGATCTACTATGTTACATATAGAGATTATACAGATCTCCCATGTCACATATAGAGATTATACAGATCTACCATGTCTCATACAGAGATTATACAGATCTACCATGTCTCATACAGAGATTATACAGATCTACCATGTCACATATAGAGATTATACAGATCTACTGTCTCATACAGAGATTATACAGATCTACCATGTTAGATATAGAGATTATAAAGATCTACTATGTCACATATAGAGATTATACAGATCTACCATGTCACACATAGAGATTATACAGATCTACCATGTCACATATAGAGATTATACAGATCTACCATGTCACATATAGAGATTATACAGATCTACCATGTCTCATACAGAGATTATACAGATCTACCATGTCACATATAGAGATTATACAGATCTACCATGTCTCATACAGAGATTATACAGATCTACCATGTTACATATAGAGATTATACAGATCTACCATGTCTCATAGAGATTATACAGATCTACCATGTCACATATAGAGATTATACAGATCTACCATGTCACATACAGAGATTATACAGATCTACCATGTCACACACATAGATTATACAGATCTACCATGTCTCATACAGAGATTATACAGATCTACCATGTCACATACAGAAATTATACAGATCTACCATGTCACGTACAGAGATTATACAGATCTACCTTGTCACGTACAGAGATTATACAGACCTACAATGTCATATATAGATATTTTACAGATATGCCATGTCACATACAGAGATTATACAGATCTATTATGTCACGTACAGAGATTATACAGATCTACCATGTCATACATAGCGGTTATGTAGATCTGCCATGCCACATATAGAGGCTGCACTAATCTACAATACAGGTGTACAGGATATCTACCAGGTATCACACGGTAGTTGTGTTTGGTACAGACCCAATTACCTCCGAGCGCCATATACCCAAAAATGTCTTAAAGCATGTAGAAGATAGACAATTAATGTTTATTCCTAGGAAATAAAACCGGCACATGTCACACCAGGATGTGTGGGATTCACAATGTAAGACACGAAGTGTAAGCGCCGCCCTGCCGCACTAGCTAGTGCTCGTATGTTGAGGTACTCTTCGAGATACGGATTATCTCTCATGGGCCCAAGTTTCTAGGTGCGACCCAGGATAAATTGGGTATCAGGAACTTCTTTGGCAAGAAACCACGGAGATAATGACCACAAGACAAATCGATCGCTGATTGGCTGTTGATGTAGCCGATCAGTGGCTTTTTTTAAGCGACTGAATGGCTAAAAATATGGGACAGGCAACATATATCCGCCGGTCTCCCTGGCGAAGGAGTTAACCACTTTCTCCATAATCCCGTATATCCACGTGGGGATCATAGCTGCACGAGATTCGGTACCAGATCGCGTCGCCTTCGTTATTTACGGGGGTATGTGAGCCGGTCACTCAGAAAACAATGTCAAACTGCTGAACGTAATTTTGCCAAGAACATCAACAGCAGCTGAAAATGCTGGTGTTGACTGCAACGTCCTGTAAGGGATGTGCAACTTTAAAAAAAAAACATACATCTAAACATCCTAAGGGCGTCACAAAGTGATTCTTTACATATATTGGCCAGCGCCCTATGCCTTTCCGCACTATATTCTTCATTCTTTGAGCTGAGGCAGTCTCTTGTCGTGAGGTGTGATGTAATGGCGCCACTACACTCTGTAGGTCTGTGTGCAAGGAGGAGTAGGTGGCCAGTCTGTACTTCTCCACCGCAGACGATGAGCCCGGGGATCGACCTACTCTTGACGTTACAAGCACAATTCGCTCTTAACTTCGCCAGTTCGCCCGCACAAGTACAGTAATAGTCACTGTGTATTCTAATTATAAATCACAGAGGTTAAGCGGAATGTAATATTAGCACTGTGTATTCTAATTATGCCGGCTTTCTGGCCTAGAGGTTAGCGACTTTTCTCCGTAATCTCGTATACTCTCGTAAGTAACGTGACGACGGTGAGAATCAGCAGTGGTTTGAATCGCGTCGGTAACTTTCGGGGTATGTGAGCCGGCCGCTCAGAAAGCAATGGCAAACTACTGAGCGTAATCTTGCCAAGAAATCAACAATCAGCTGAAAGATGCTGATTTTGACAGCGATGTGCTGTAAAGGATATGCAAACATATTTTTTATTCTAATTATAAATCAAAACGGTTAAACGGAATGGGTGGCTGGGTAGAGGTATTCCCTATGAAAGGAGATGTAAGGTGCCTCCTTCTCTCCGCTAACTTACAGGACATCCTAGGGTAAGGTGGAGTGCCCGTTTAGCCCCCCCCCCCCCATCATGGTTACGTGGGGCCATGGGTGCAGGTGGTGGATGAAGTTGAAGAGCAGCCAACAGATAGTTGTAGTTTATGGTCTCCAGCTTCATGGCGGTAGGCAGAGGATCTCTCTCTCTTTTTTTTTTTTTTTTTTGGCGGGGGGGGGGGAGAGAGACAATGGCTACGGTCATCGACCAGTATGGTCACTGCTAAGAAGGAAAGCAATGGTAAACTACCTTCTTTACAGATGCCAAGAATATCATGTACTGTAATCTTATCGATCTTGGCCACGTGACATGGTCGAGACAGGAACACGGAGCTAATCCACGACTCTGGTGATCGAGTCAGATGGCAGAATATGACCGCCCACGCTTATCGGCATGGCACATGATGGGTGGATGGATGGATGGATGGATGGATGGATGGATGGATATTCTAATTATAAATGAAAGAGGTTAAATAGAATGTAAATTCAGCACTCTGTATTCTAATTATACTTCAATGAGGATAAACAGAATGTAGAATAAGAATTGTGTTCTAATTATAAATCTAAGAGGTTAAACGGAATATAAAATAGATACAGTATATTATAAGTATACATCGAAGTGTAGGCCAGTATGGCCGAATGGATTAGAACGAGTGTTCCTAAACATCCGGTGGCTGAATCCGAGGTAAGGGGTTCAACCCGTACACTGGGCAGTTGGAGTAGAATGTTGACTTATCGTCCTTGACTTGAGGACGTTAATTAAAAGAACCTCTGAAGTCGGAGTGGGTTCGCCTGAAGGCGAGGGACACTTTTAATAGGTAAAGCTAATCCACACTCACGTCTCCCTGGTGTAGGTGTTACACGACTTTCTCCGTAATCCCGTATACTCTCGTGAGTATGCGCGAGAATTGGTAGCGGTTGTCCTCACGTCGGTAACTTACGGGGTATGTGAGCCGGTCGCTCAGAAAGCAATGGCAAACTACTGAGCGTAATCTTGCCAAGAAATCAACAATCAGCTGAAAGATGCCGATGTCGTGTAAAAGGAAATACGAACAAAACATCCAAACTCAAAATTCAGTCGAGCACTACTATAAGTAGTGTGTATGGATTACTCTTGAGTTCACAGCGAGCGAGCGCTAGAAAAAACTCAAAGCGGTTAACTGTAATATAAAATAGACGCCATAATTCTACGTATAAATGAAAGAGGTACAACGGAATGTACAATAAACACCAGAATCTGATTATAACTGAAAAAGGTGTAACGGTGTACAAAATTGGCAATATACATTATATTTACAAACCAAAAATGTTAAACGGAATATAATAACAATCACTGTGTATTCTAATTATAAATCAAAGAGGTTAAACGGAGAATATCAAAAGGCATCAGATATTGTAATTATAAATCGGAGAGGTTAAACGGAATATTACATTTGTGATTTGTTTCGAAAAAACTACAAACTTACGATTTTTATATAACTCCTGCCAACACAATTATTTGCTTGGAGAGTATAATCTGTAAGACAAACGTGACCTCTTGTCAGTTTACAACAATAAAGATTATTAACCGGTAACTAGCCTGGATCTATCGCTTCCTATAAGAACACACGTGTTTCGTAATCAGGCGATGTCCTTGGATGTCACATCACAAACTACAAACTATTGGTTAAAGATAAACACGTGATTTGATAAAGTTCGAAATGGTTTCGGCATGTTATGTTGCCACTTACCGGGCAGTTGTAGTTAGTCGTTCTCACGAGGGTTAGGTCGAGGGCTGAGAATGAGCCGAGTGCCTCATTACAACCTCAGTGTGGCCGGCTTCAATGTGTTATCTGGGGATATGGTTTTATTTCAGAGGCGTTGTCAGTCAGTGGGCGTTGTGTCAGTGACACCGAGCACGACATTCAGGACATAAAGTATGTGTGAGGTCTTCACTGCCCGCGAATGTCTCCATAAAGTCGGATTCCTGTAGATACAGTAGGAGGTTCTAAAAACAGTGCACAAACTATGTAGCACCTTGCAAGGATCCAAATGTATATATGTATGTAGGGTCACAATGTGTGTATGCAATAAGCGTTGCCAGGTTTTAGCGTTAGAGGGAGTCAGCTGCCACGCCCATGATGACATAAGTCGCATAAGTTTACTAGGCGCCACTTCTCAAAAGTTGACCACACCGGGTACCGTTGCGCAACCTGCACCTCCCCTTGCTACAAAACTGTGTGTATCTAAAGCTATTAATGTTTGTATGTAGGGATGCCAATGTATGTATGAAATAATTCCACTCTCCGTATTGCAAGGATCCGAAGTTATATATCTAAGGATCTGAATGTATGTATGTAAGGAACATAATGTATGTATGTAAGGATCCCAATGTATGTATATAAGTATCCTAGTGTATGTATGTCAGGATCAGAATGTATGTGTGTAAGGATCCGAATTTATTATGTAAGGATGCCAATGTATGTATGTAAGGATCCCAATGCATGTATGTAAGTATCCCAAAGTATGTACGTAAGTATCTGATAGTATTATGTAAGGATCCCAATGTATGTATTAAGGATCCCAATGCGTGGTTTTCACTTCACATTCAACTTAGCGTCAATCGCGAAATGTCTCCCGCCAAGGTGGTTTTCAGTGGACCAAAAAGGTGGAAATCGCTAGGGGCTAAGTCGGGGCTGTAAGGTGGATGTTCCAGAATGACGCCGAAGTTGAATGTGAAGTGAAAACGTGGTTTAGAAAACAGAGCACACAGTTCTCTGTAGCCGGTTTGGGAAGACTGATAAAACTATGGGATAAGTGCATCAATGTTGGTGGAAATTATGTTGAGAAATAAAGGGACAATGTATGTATAAAAATAAACTGGTTTCAAGTTGTTATCATATTTAGTTATTTTTCTACAGCCATTAGTGACTTACTTATTGACTTGCCCTCGTACCTTTACCTAGTTAACGATTTTCTGCGGTGCTTGCTTGCTTGCTTGTGTTCGTTGGCTTGAGCTCCAACGCGAAGTCCTGTATGTCGGATGAAGACATCCTGTTGTCCAACATCAGTGTGATGTCATACAGGACCTGAGTTTTGCGTGAGTATCCGTTGTCCCATGTCTGGCTTATTGGTGTGCAGACTGGTGGTTCCTCGCCGTACAGGAAGACACTCTCCGACTTCGGAGGAATCGGCGATCCGACTACGTTAGCCAATAGGTCTTGGCCAGTATATAACCCGGCCCTGGTGCATTGGAAACACCTCTGTGTCACATTTTCTGCGGTATTCCATAATGTCTCACCAGTTGCCTAAGAGATTCATTATCAACGCTATCAAAGGCATTTTTCTAGTCCACAAATCCGATATAAAGTGGTGAGTTTAGTTCGATGCTTTGTTCTGTTATTATGTTATTATGTACAGTGCAACTATCCGATCAGTGCAGGATCCATTTGGGCGGAAGCCGGCCTATTCATGCTTGTTGTTTAAATCTCGTAGTCTCTCAAAGATGATTCTGTTTAATCATATCATCTCATCTTATCACGTCTCATCTCATCACGTCTCATCTCGTCTCATCTCATCTCATCTCATCACGTCTCATCTCATCTCGTCTCATCCAATCTCATCTCATCTTATCTCATTTCATCTCATCTAATCTCATCACATTTCATTTCATCTCATCACATTTCATCTTGTTCCTCTTTTACCTTGTGGAGTCGAGCTTGTTTAATTACGCCAGTTAATCGTTTGTCCTAATTAACAGCTTGTTTAACTATGCAGTCGATCACCGTGGTGATGGCGTTGAGAAAGCGATTCGCTTACACGCGTTCGAAATACAGCGGTGACCGATTTGGCAGCAGACCGTGCTGGTATAAAAAAAAACATACTGACCAATAAAAAGATATCAATTGAAACGAGAAAAAGAGTGTTGAAGTGCTACATAGAACCTGCACTTTTGTATGGATATGAAGCGTGGACAATAACAACAACAACAACAACAACAAAACTTTATTTTGAAAGGGTTAAGAATTGGGCACGCAGGCCCGTCTAACATTCTGCCCTTTTATCACTCTCTTTCATACATTATACCATTCACACATCATTCAAGGCTAACTGAAAACAGCAACAATATAAAAGATATGCATTATAAAGGCATGTGGAAATATTAAAAATCAATACTACACGACTCAGTAATAGTAATAACTGGTGTGGCACTTGTTATTAGCTATGTGGAATATACTGGCCTACCAAAAGGGGACTGGCCGTTATACTAGGGATTCATTATTATTATTACTTCTATTATTAAGGGGGAAGATAATGCGTACTGAGATAGTGTTCAAATAATTTGCGATTATATGTATAGGGATTGGTGATGTCTTTTATTTCATGTGGAAGATTGTTCCACAGCTGAGCTGCAGAGTACGTTAAGCTTGCTTTGTATAAGTCCATCCTAGGCTTCGGAATGTGTAAAACATTTAATCGTTTACTGTGCCTAGCATTATATTCAAACAATGGCCAAAGGTAATTTGGGGCATTCCGATGTAGGATTTTGTGAATTAGTTTGGCCTTATTGAAAAGCAGACGTTTGCTGGTGGTAGTAACTGAAGGAGTTTATGCAGGCTAGGATTGTCAGTTAAATGTTTGCTATAAATTAAACTCATGGCCCGTTTCTGGAGTGAGTAAAGTCGCTTGGTGCTTAAATAGGAACAGCCGTCCCAGATTGTAGAGCAGTAGTCAAAATGTGTCTGTATGTGAGACGTATAGAATATTTTCTTTGTGTCCTTATCAAGGAAATTTTTAATTTTGGCGAGTTGGTAGACTTTTTTCGCTGTTGTTTAGTGAGCGCTTGAACGTGAGGATTAAAGGTTAGGTTTCTATCAATGATGAGGCCTAATGTTTTGTGCTCAATTACACTTTCTACTGGCATGTTATCGATGTGAAGTTGAAGTGATCTGTGTGAATTTAGAGTCTGAAGTCTTTGTCTGGTTGTTAATAACATAGATTTTGTTTTAGTGATGTTAATTTGTATACGGTTCGCATAGCTCCACCTAACTACATTATTTAATTCTTGTTGCAAAGATGACTCCAGCAAATTACTGCTTTCAGCGTTTGTATACACTGTACAGTCGTCTGCAAATAGATCGCAGGACGACGAAAGATGCAAAGGTAGATCATTAATAATAGAGGGCCAAGAATAGAGCCTTGCGGTACTCCAGTATTTAAGGTAGTTACTTGGGACAGAGATTTATTGTATGATACTACTTGATTTCTGTTTGACAGAAAAGATGTTATTAGCGTCACAACATTAGGGCCAATTTTCATTGTCTCTAGTTTTTTAATTAAAATGGCATGGTCTATCATATCAAATGCTTTTCTGAAATCGATAAACACAGCTCCACATAGATTGTTGTTATTTATATTCTGGTGCCAATTTTCTATCATGTTTGTTAGGGCCGCATGGCAAGAATATTTTGGTCGAAATCCTGATTGACTGTCAACTATAAGCTTGTTGCGATCTAAATACTGTAATGTTACCTTATGGATGTGTTTTTCTAGTGGTTTAGATAGTGATGATAGTAAAGAAATGGGTCTGTAATTGTTCGGGAGACCATTGTCCAATGAACCAGATTTAAGGAGAGGATACACTTTAGCGATTTTGAGAGCTGATGGAAAGTGACCTTTGGTGAGACACTGATTATATACATAGGTTAGTGATACACAGATCACTGGCGCAGCACAGCGGAGAATCCGACAGCTGATTCCATCTAACCCAAATGAGTTCGTGTTTTTTAGGTTTCTGAGGTAAGTGAATACTTCAGTGACTGTCATTAGCGGTATGTCAGAAAGGATATCTCGGGGGCATTTGGTCTGTGAGCAGTCAAGCTGAAAAACAGTTGATTTTTTGTGGAAATGTGGTTTCTGAGGAAAATGCAAAGAATACCATGGACAGACAGAAAAATCAATGAACAAGTCCTTCAAGAAACAAATTAAGATCGCAAACTGATTAGAGACATTAGACGTACACAGTCACATTTTTTGGGACATTTTCTGAGAAGAAATTACTTGGAGAACTGGGTGACAACTGGCAAGATCGAAGGGAAGAGACCAAGGGGAAGACCGAGAAGTAAATACCTGGATGGCTTGGCCACGTGGCATGGTCGAGACAAGAACACAGAGCTGATCCACGACTCTCGTGATCGAGTGAGATGGCAGAACATGACCGTCCACGCTTATCGGCATGGTACATAGATGGATGGATGGTATAGGAGCCGGCCGGTCAGAAAACAATGGCAAACTACTGAACGTAAAACTTGGCCAAGACATCAACAACGGCAGTAAAATGCTGGTGTTGACTGCAACGTCATATAAAGGATATGCAACTTTTAAAACAAAAATAACGATGCCAGCTATTAGTTTGTCGAAGTTAAAGCTAGTTTTACTACGTAGACTTCGTTTGTCAAAGTTATCAGCTTGTTTAACTACGTTAGTTAATCATGTGTAGAAATTACCAGCCTGTTTAACAATATATACTATTCTTTTGTCATAATTAACAGCTTAACTACATTAGTTAATCGTTTGTCCAAATCAACAGTTTGTTTAACAATGTAGACTATTGTTTTGTCAAATTTAAGAACATGTAACCCTGAACTACATTATTCTCAACATCACTGTCTCACACTCCAACAAACCCTGCCCTATTTGTCTGCCATATAAGACCTTGAATCATACGATTAAACTGGCCAATGAACGAAGATCATGCAATATCTTTTATCTATTTTACGAGTAGTAATCGTGGTCCTTCTTTCACAGACGCTGTATTTTTTTTTTTTTTTTTTAATCTAAGCTTGCTTAGATAAGTGTGATCACTGGGAGAAAAAAAAAACCGGTTTCGGTCCTTAAAGTGCCTTTACTGTCCTGTAACAAAAATAAGTGTATTGTGCATTCATCGCCATCTTGTTGCATTCGGATAAGCGCCGGCAGCCATTATTCGCCATCACACATGATCACCAGTCTTGGACCAGGGCTGTTTTCTCATCTCGATTGTGTTATGCGACCAAGCCATCCAGGTATTAACGCCTTGCCTAGGATGTCCGCATGGCGGCATGGATAAGAGCGTATTTTTACAGTTCTTAAACTTCGAGCCTCCTGATGCCAAGGCAACGGGATCAACTCCTACACCGGTCAGATGGACTAAAATGTTGACTTCTTGTTCTTGGCTTTGGGACGTAAATTACAAGTACCTCAGAAGTCGGAGTTGGTTCACCTGGTGGCGAGGGACACTGGTAATTGGGAAAGGTAATCTACCAGCAAATATCAGTCCAGTGCCCTAGAAGTAGTTGCATGTTTATGGACTACGCTTGAGTTCAAAACGTAAGAACACTGAAAATAAAATGCTACTAGTTTTCTCCTAGATCTGTTCCCAATAATTTCGCCAGGTATTGCTAAGATTTCAATGTTAGTTCCCCTCATACATAAGTTAGTTGCATATCCTTTACAGGGCGTAGCAATCAGCCCTAGCATTTATTTTTTTTTTTTTTTTTTTTTTTTTTTTTTTGTTTCTAGTGATTTCTTGGCAAGTTCAGTAGTTTTCCATTGCTTTCTGAACGACCGGCACCCATATCATTTCATTAAAAAAAAAAAAAACAGTGCATGGCGGTCTGTTGCCAAATCGCCCACAGCTGTGTTTCGAACGCGGTATGCGGAATTACGAACTGCATCCGTAACTCCTTTGCCATGGAGCTGGTTCATACATAAAGTACCCAAAGACATCATCACTGCCTACATCTAATATCTCTACTCAATATACGGTTGACATGAGTGTCCTATCCCCAACATCCAGGATAGGCGGTTCAGCTGTTAAAGCCTTGGGAGCGTTTATGCTTGTGGCTACGGTTTTCTTACGCATTTTCCTCATGTTGGACTGGTAGTGTATAGTTCAGTCGTCCTGCTACTGTATTGTTCCGTCGTCCTGCTACTGATTTGAGAGCGTGGAGCGATACTGTGAGCTATGAATTTCGTGTGTAATGCTTTTAGATATGTCCGTAGTTGTTTGTAGCGTGAACTGCATGTTCAGAAAAATGGCGGCCGGTCGGTCGCTGAACTAACTGGGTTGCTTTTTTTCCATTAATGTGTGGCTGCTGGTTTTCTATTGAGCACTTCCATCGACGATGAACTGTATATTTTGTGGCGGACTTTTGTGTTGGCATTCTGGCAGGGGAATTATGCATAGTATACCTGTGCGGGTTGTTGGTTTTTTGAGACTCCTGTTTGTTCCACTTTTCACACGGAACAATGAGGAGCATTTTGTGTGATATTCACTGGAACAGGGGCGGATCATAATGGGGCGACCCTTTGCGTGAAGCTGGAATCGCGACTAACTAACTAACTTCAGAGAATGTCTCTTTCGTGTTTATCTCCGTCCATGGTATTCCTTGATATTTCATCACAAACCACCTTTCCAGTACCAGGAGATGTTTCTCAGCGCGTCAGCTGATTATCATGTTTCACCTCATTACAACAGGGAGCCTCCGTGCCGAAGTGATTAAGCCGCCCTCCTCGCATTCTGAAGATTGTGGGTTCGATTCCTGCCTACTTCGTTCTGTTCAAGAGTCTAATTTTCTCGGAAACTGCTGGTGGTCGTCGCTGGAGCTACGGAGATCGTGCTTTGTGCGACGCGTTCGGGAGACCACCCTGCGGATAGACGCTTAGCCATACGAGATAAAATCCGGTAAGATGAAGTCGATTCTCTGGCTATTTAACCACTTTAATCCTTTTTTAAACCTGCCCCGGAT
>JACEFZ010012760.1:0-20843 GCA_014155875.1 Cepaea nemoralis
AGGGGTTTTGGCCCAAAAACCCAGTAAAACCCCCCTCCCCCCAACCCCCCAGTTTAGGGAGACTTAATTGGGTTTATCGGGCTTAAAAAGGTTTTTTTCCTTCTTTCTTTCAAATCCCTTTTTTCTTCTTCTTTTCTTCACTTCCCCCTTTTTTTTCGCTTCCTTTTTTTTTTTTTTTTCCTTTTTCTTCTTTTTAAATCCTATATTTTCTTCTTTTTCTTCTTTTTTTTTTTCTCTTTTCCCCTTTTCTTCCCCTTTTTTTTCTCCTTTTTTTTTCTTTTCTTTTTCCTTTTTTCCTTTCTTCCTTCTCTTTTCACCTTTTTTTTTCCTTTCCCTTTTCCTTCTTTTCCCTTCCCTTTTTCTTTCTTTTTCTTTTTTCTTTCTTTTTCTTCTCTTCTTTTTCCCCTCCTTTTCCCCTTTTTCCCCCTTTTCCGTTTCCCTTCTTTTCTTCCCCTTTTTCTTTTTCCTTCCCTTTTCTTCTTCTTCTTCTTCTTCCTTCTTCTTCTCTTCTTCTTCTTCTTCTTCTTCTTCTTCTTCTTCTTCTTCTTCTTCTTCTTCTTCTTCTTCTTCTTCTTCTTCTTCTTCTTCTTCCGTCTCCTCCTCCTTCTCCTCCTCCTCCTTCTTCTTCTTCTTCTTCTTCTTCTTCTTCTTCTTCTTCTTCTTCTTCTTCTTCTTCTTCTTCTTCTTCTTCTTCTTCTTCTCTTCCTTCTCCTCCTTCTTCTCCTTCTCCTCCTCCTTCTTCTTCTTCTTCTTCTTCTTCTTCTTCTTCTTCTTCTTCTTCTTCTTCTTCTTCTTCTTCTTCTTCTTCTTCTCCTTCTCCTCCTTCTCCTCCTCCTCCTCCTCCTCCTTCTTCTTCTTCTTCTTCTTCTTCTTCTTCTTCTTCTTCTTCTTTTCTTCTTCTTCTTCTTCTTCTTCTTCTTCTTCTTCTTCTTCTTCTTCTTCTCTTCCTTCTCCTCCTTCTTCTCCTTCTCCTCCTCCTCCTCCTTCTTCTTCTTCTTCTTCTTCTTCTTCTTCTTCTTCAGCGATCAATATTTTCTACGGATCTATTCCGGCATGAGTTGCGAACTGAACTGTTGGCTTCAGGTCTACTCTGATCCGCCAGAGTTTGTCTCGAAGGGCCGCTCCTGGGGAAGAAATTTCAACTCCCTCCTCATTGAAGTCAGATCAGACTTGTAGGGCATGCTCTGAGGTTTACATATAAATGGTATTGGCATATTGAGAGAGAAGAGATAAATTTAAATTAAAATAGTCAAATAGTATCTTTATTCCATCCATCATGTGCCATGCCGATAAGCTTGGGCGGTCATGATTCGCGAACTCACTCGATCACCAGAGTCGTGAATCAGTTCAGTATTCTTGTCTCGACCATCTCCATCATGCCACGTGGTTAAGGTATATACTTCTCTGTCTTCCCGTTGTTTTCTTCCCCTAGATCTCGCCAGTTATTACCAAGTTCTCCACTTTGTTTCTTCTCATAACGTGCCCAAAATATTTTATTGTCTACGTCTAATTTCTCTTATGAGTTCACGATTTTCATTTGTTCCCCGTTGGACTTGGTCATTGGTTTTTATGTCTGTCCGTGGTATTCTTGCATTCTCCTCAGAAACCACATTTCGGTAGCAATCAGGAGTTTTTCAGCTTGATGTTTGTCCATCTCTAGATGTTATCTTCCACTTTTATCGTTGTCTACCTCTTTCTCGCTCGTCCTCAACCTTGCCTGCAAGTATGGTTTTTATTAGAGTATAATCTCTATCACCGTGCCGAAATATTTCAGTTGCCTCCTGTGTATTTCTGTAATCACCTCTTTCTTCATTCCCAATTTCCCTAGAACCTCTGCATTTCATTATCTTTGTTTCCATGAAATACGACATATTCTTCAGTATATCTACATCTCCAGGGCTTCTACGCGACTTTCTAGTTGCTTGTTCAATGGCCAGGCTTCTGCGCCATACAGTAGCGTTGAATAGCATTTGACAATTCTCATTTTTAATGCGTTATTAATCTCTCTAGATGTTAATACTGATTTCGTGCCCTTGAACGCATTTTTGGCCATTCCTATTCTCTTCTTGATTTATATTTCTCTTCTGCCATCATCTGTTAATGTATGTCCAAGATAGGAGAAACTTGTTAATTGTTCTAGTATCTCTCCATTTACTTTGATGTTCATTGATGACCTTTCCTTTTCACTGCTAATTATCATATTGTTTTGTTTGTGTTTTTTTATTGTTGGTTTCTTTTTTTTTTTTGGATGTTAATATCTAATTGGCATTAAACACTGTGTCTGTTTACTTGTTTCATTAGGTCTTGTAACTCTTGCTCACTTTCTGCTAGTATGAAATGGAAACAAATAGGTATTTTAAACTCCTGCGAGAAAAAACGTACTGAACATCACAACGTTGCACATACCTTACAAGGAGATCCACGTGTCACGAAATACAGGTGAAAAATCCGAAATCAGAAGCACTCAATAAATATAAAAAATGAATAATAAAATACAATAAGATAAAATACACACGAACGCGTACAATACGACACACAGACGTTTCGATTCTCAGAATCTTTGTCAATGACAATACAGATAGCTAACGACAAACAACGACAAAAACACAAACACACGACCTATCACTTATAATGCACAACCTGATAATGATTATCAGGTTGTGCATTATAAGTGATAGGTCGTGTGTTTGTGTTTTTGTCGTTGTTTGTCGTTAGCTATCTGTATTGTCATTGACAAAGATTCTGAGAATCGAAACGTCTGTGTGTCGTATTGTACGCGTTCGTGTGTATTTTATCTTATTTTATTTTATTATTCATTTTTTATATTTATTGAGTGCTTCTGATTTCGGATTTTTCACCTGTATTTCGTGACACGTGGATCTCCTTGTAAGGTATGTGCAACGTTGTGATGTTCAGTATGTTTTTTCTCGCAGGAGTTTAAAATACCTATTTGTTTCCATTTCATATTGTTATATCCTGCTGCAGCCGCTGCTTTTTCTTTCTGCTAGTAACACGGTATCGTCAGCATACCTAAGATTGTTTATTATTCTTTCATTGATGTTAAGTCAAGGCATTTCAACATGTTTAAAAATTCTGGGGAAAGTACACATCCTTGCCGGTACTCCTCTTTTTATCTTTATAGCGACGAATAGTTATTTCCGCATCTAACAGACGCCAATTGTTCCCAGTACAAGTTACTAATACGTCTGATGTCCTTTCCGTCTACTCCTATATCCTGAAGGCACGTAATTAGTCGTTCATGCTGTACTCTATCAAAAGATGTCTTGTAGTCTCTAAAACAAACATATATACTTTTTTGAAGTTCTATATATTTTTCCCTCAGAAAATTTAGAACTCTTTACTCCAGATGAAACAACTGAGCCACGGGGAATAAATGAACTTCTATTTGCAGACGATCAGAGCCCGTTTTACAGCGATGAGGGCAGATTACAAAATCATATTACTAACCTGAGTTCAACCTGCAGCAGATACAATATGAGCATAAACACAGCCAAAACCGAAGTAATGCAAGTTAGCAGATCGCCAGGCCCACTAAGTATACAGATAAATAACACAACTCTGAAACAAGTTAAAGAATTCAAATACCTTAGAAGTATGATCACAGAAGATGGCAGATTGGACAGAGAAATTGAAATCAGATGTCAAAAAGCTAGTGCACTTACATATCAACTATCACCCTTACTGAAACCTCCAAACATACCCATGTTCGCAAAACGACAGATAATAAACAGCATATTCACACCAACCCTATGCTACCAATCTCAAACCTGGACTTTATCCAAATTACACCTTCGCAAAATCAACACCTGCGAAATGAGATGCTTGAGGAGAGCTGCCAACTTAACAATACGAGATCGAGTAAGAAATGCTACTATCAGACAGACTGTGGGATCAACACCTTAAGCCACATTTATTGAAAGACAGAAGATCAAGTGGTTTGGCCATGTCGTTAGAATGCAACATCAGCAACTACCATCACTGGCCTTACATCAAAGATCATCTGCGACGAGACCACGAGGACGTCCAAGAAGAAAATGGACTGACGACATCAGAGACATTGTACAACCACACGGAATGACACTATCCAGTGCCGACCACCGGGCGCTGGAACGCAAATTATTCCTCCCCACGACGCTTGACGGCAGAAGTGGAAGATGATGATGATGATGATATATTTTTCCTCCTGGACCTCCAGGTTGGGGGTTGAAGCGTGGGGTTAACATCCCCACCTTTGTAAAAATTATTTTGTTACAAACCAGATACATAGGCCTCGAATTCGGAATAGGAAAACAAAACTCGCTTACACTCAGGAAATAAATGACCGTAGACCCCGAGGTAGACCAAGAAGACGGTGGAGAGATAATATATATATATATATATATATATATATATATATATATATATATATATATATATATTATATATATATATATATATATACACACACAACACAGACACCTACAAGCACTTGGAATCAACGACTGGCAAGAGAAGGTCAAACCATAAAGACGAATGGAGACGGATTGTATCTGCAGCAAAGAACCTCAATGGCTCGGAACGCTGAAGAAGAAGAAGAATATATTTTTCAATTAACATCCTCAAACCGATAATTGCTTCTTTGGTGCAGCTGTTTTTGCGGAACTCAAATTGTTCTTCAGCTACTTCCTCATCTATTTTATGTTGAATTCTTTCTTGTATGATCTTGAAACACTTCACATACTTACACAAGTACAGGCTCTATATAGCACCTCAACTCTCTTTTTATTGTAGCTATTGACATCTTTTTATTGGTCAGTATAATGTGTAATCGCCATGGCGATCCTTGTTCTCATCTCTTGAAGGCATCTGGCATCAGATGTTATGACTGATCGGAGGTAATTGTACCAATTCACTTCTTGAAGAATATGCCCATTTACTTGTATATTACATTGTGGTATTTAGTTCTTCCTAGTGACGAACATAATTTGTGTCTTCTAACAATTTAATTGTAACCCTATTTGTTCACTGTGTGCAACAATCGTATCTAATCAATGTTGCAGATCCTGCTCATTGTCTGCAAACAATACTGTATCATCTGAATATTTAATGTTATCGATGTTTCTTCCTCCAATGATGATTCCTTTAATATCTAGTACATTTCTGAAAATATTTTCACTATACAGTAAAAAAAAGATATGGAGATATTACACATCCGTGTCTCACACCTCTCTTAATAGCCTGGTATTGGCCTACTTCATTATCAATCCTTATGGCAACTTGTTGTTTCCAATACATTTTTTTATCTTCATTAACAATGTATGTTTTTAAATCATTGACAATAAGCACACAATTAGAGAATCGAATTGAGACCTTAGACAAGTGTATGGAAGGCGACTAAGAGATAGGCAATTGCACAAATAGGAAGTTTATTGTCAAGAAATGGATGAAAATAGTCTGTGAGTTTGGAGATAATGCAGCCAGCCTTTATGTTAGACATTCCAATTGATTGATTGATTGATTGATTGATTGATTGATATGGATCAGTATCTCTTTCCCCGTTTTGGTGGGTCAGATCTTTAGGCAACTTATTAAAGCAGGCTTTCTAAGTCGTATCCTGACTTTGAGCCACTCTGTTTTCCCAAGGCAGAGGATTCTACATCACCAACTCTGGTGGATCCTCTCCTTGTTGTGACATGGCCTGCATAGCCCCGACGATTATCGGTTTCCTAGGCACACGCAAGAACACGAATCAAAATCACAGTGTCATGGGTAATATGTGGTTGAGTAATACGGCGGCCTGTATGGTGCCAGTCACATACTCCGACCGAATGTCTTCCCTGGCAAGCGGAAATGACATGGATTTGGCACTCTTCATAGCTGGCTGTATTTCAATAGACTCCCCTTGAGCTGCTCTTGGCTTACTGCGTGTGCGGCAATTACGGCGTCATACTGCAGGCCAGTATCATACGAACACTATCCCTGCTGGCCGTTTTCTTCTATCGTTTCTACGACTGATGGTTTCTTTGACTCCAGGTTCTCGTCCTTCGCCTCTAACTTCCCGCTAGATCCCTCCTTGGTCTCTGCGAGAAGGCAGCAAAGTGTGAGTTCTTTGGCTTGTTCTTACAATCCACGGTATTATGATTGGTTGACTTGAAGACCTTACACCACCTTTCACTCCATTTCCTCATCTGAGATCCAGGGTGACTCTTAATATCTGGCTTCTTGCCTGGAACCTTATCTAAAGGATCAACCTTATTAGTGTTAAATGAGTTAATATTCGTCTTCTTCCCAGTCCCTTTGTCTGGAGATCAGGGACTGAGTTGGGCTGGTTCATCAGCCTCCTCATGAGCTAGTATAAATCTCTCTGCTAACGTATTGACTACGTCAAACCTTTTGGCATCATTCTCCACCAAGAATGTCTGTAGTGGCTTCGACAATTGCATTTTCATCTGGTCCACGACAATCAACTCTTCGAGACTATCATAGTCTTGAATCCGGACAGCGCCATCCAATTTAATAAGTACGACTTTAATCCACCCAATAAGCGGTGAGCATTTCTCCTGGCTCTCTCTCTCTCTCTCTCTCTCTCTCTCTCTCTCTCTCTCTCTCTCTCTCTCTCTCTCTCTCTCTCTCTTCACCGTTCAAAACTTCTTCCTATACGTTTGAGCGGTCATCTCGAATCTTTTCAATAATGCCGTCTTCAACGCCTCAAAGTCATGTTCCATTCCAGGAGGTAGTATCGCATATACCTCATATGCCGTTCATAGGAGTCCTTAAGAGAGTTTGAGATTCCATTTCTCTTTCTCGAGTCCCATTGCAATAGCCATCGCTGAAAACATTTGCAGATATTGCAGTCCCTACCACCGATAACGTACTCTGAAGGTCGTGGGGTTCATTTTCGGGCAGCGTCGTTTAGACCACGAATACAGGTCTTCCAGAGAGTCCTTGGGGTCATCGTTGGAGCTTCAGGTTGAGTGTTTTCTGCGATTCTCTCGGCAGACGGCTAAACGACAGATCGAGAGAGACTGGGCCAGATGGAGTAACACCCGCTGTAATGAAGTCGGACCTCCCGCTTTTAACATCTTTGACTTACATACTGTGATGGCATTGCGCTTTAGATAATGTGCAGAAGAGGTCAGCTTGGCCGAGTGGATCCGAGCGTTCGTTCTTAAACTTCCGGTCTGCTAATGGCCAGGTAGCGGTTTCAATATCGACAACGATCTGTTGGACTAAAGTATTGACTTCTCGTCCATGACTTGGTGGCGTAAATTACAAGTACCTTAGAAGTCGAAGTGGGTTCACCTGATGACGTGGGACTCTGATAATAGGAAAGGTAATTCAGACTTTAAAATATGTCCAGTGGGACTACGTGCGATTCAAAGCGAGCGAACGGGAAAAACAAGATAAATCAGTACTTTGTGACTTTTATTGCAACGCATTTTGATTAATGTATTTTATTTACATACTTTAATCTCTAAGAATTTTGATTAGTGCTGCAGTACCAACATATAATATTACAGTAGAAGGGAATATGATTAATTAAGTTAATAAATTCACACAGTTTTAAGAAAGGAGTTAAGAGAAATATCAATTAATTAACCACCAAAAAGCTACATTTTAGAAGATAAAAAGTAACGAATGTGATACGCCATGTTCACTGAATGTCAGAAAGAGAGTACTTGCTTTTTGCTTGCTTGCTTGCTTGTGTTCGTTGGCTTGAGCTCCAACGCGAAGTCCTGTATGTCGGATGAAGGCTTCATGTTGTCCAACATCAGTGTGATGTCATACAGAACTTGAGGTTTTCGAGAGTATCCGTTGTCCCATTTCTGGCTTATTTGTGTGCAGACTGGTGGTTCCTCTCCGTACAGGCAGACACTCTCCGACTTCGGAGGAAAAAAGAGTACTGAAATATTATGCAGAATCGTGTCTGCTGTATGCTGAGAAACCGGTGATTGTGACAGAACAAATTAGAATGAGCTTGTGCGGTGATGTCACGAAGAGGGTACGAACGCAATTCGCCACCCCATATACTGCGTTCCAACACTACTGCTGGCGATTTGGAAGCAGACCGTCTTGCGCTGGTTTTCATAAATGGTATGAGTGCCGGTCTTTCGGAAAGCAATGGCAAACTACTGAAGTGAAGTTGGCAAGAAATTACAAACAGCCAAAACATTATGGGGTTGATTGCGACGTCATGTAGGGGATTTGCAGTTAACATTTTAGTTGTCAAATATTACGTGGTTTCTGAGAATAATGTTGCAAATACCTAGGTCTACCAGGCTAACTAGTAACAATTGCTTGGCAGAAGATAATGAAAGTAGAACATTATACACGACTATAATAGACAATGTTTTTTGGTCATGCAATGTGAAGATAAATAAATAAATGTTTTGCATATCCTTTACAGACATCGCTGTCAACATCAGCATCTTTCAGCTGATTGTTGATTTCTTGGCAAGATTACACTCAGTAGTTTGCCATTGCTTTCTGTGCGGCCGGCTCACATACCCCGTAAGTTACCGACGCGATTCGAACCACTGCTGATTCTCACCGTCGTCACGTTACTTACGAGAGTATGCGAGATTACGGAGAAAAGTCGCTAACCTCTAGGCCAGGAAGCCGGCCAATGTGAAGAGAGGCGTTGGATAACTATTGTCTTGAAGGGGTATATGTGTATAGTCATATAATAAGAAGGTTGGCGTTGGAGATAATCGTGACAACTCGAAATATTCAGCGCTAGAATGGGGTACAGACAGGCCTAGAACAATGTTGCTGGATGGTCTAAGACTGTGGCATAGATGAATATCATCAATATAATTTATGATAATTGATCTAGAACACCACCTTGATCTGTGAAGAGACATAATTGCCTACGCCATATGACAAGGACAAAACATATGATGTGATGATGAAGATGACGTTGGCAATAGTGATGATGAATACTTATAGACTTTTACCATAACACGTTTTAATTGAAGCGTAATTTATTACAGACTTTAATTGCAAGACCTTTTAATTAATGAATAATTTCTTACATACAATAAATGAAACGCAATTTAATTAATGTATAATTTCTGACAGGCTTTAATTGCAACGCATTTTAATTAATGTATAATTTCTGAAAGACTTTAATCGCAACGCATTTTGATTAATGTATACCACAATGTAATATACAAGTAAATGGGGATATTCTTCAACAAGTGAATCGATACTATTATCTCGGAACAGTCATAACATCTGATGGGAGATGCCTTGAAGAGATTAGAACAAGAAAAGCCATGGCGAAACTAGCCTTTAGCAAGATGAAAAACATACTGACCAATAAAAAGATGTCAATTGAAACGAGAAAAAGAGGGTTGAGGTGCTACATAGAGCCTGTACTTTTGTATGGATGTGAAACTTGGACAATGAGCAGTCAAGCTGAAAAACATCTGATGGCTGTTAAGATGTGGTTTCTGAGGAGAATGCATAGAATACCATGGATAGACAGAAAAACCAATGACCAAGTACTACAGGAAACAAATGAAAATCGTAAATTGATTAGAGAAATTAGACGTAGACAGTCAAAATTTTTTGGACGTGTTATGAGAAGAAATGAATTTGAGAACTTGGTGACAACTGGCAAGATCGAAGGGAACAGACCAAGCGGAAGACCGAGAAGTAAATACCTGGATGGCTTGGCCACATGGCATGGTCGAGACAGAAACACTGAGTTGATCCACGACTCTGGTGATCGAGTGAAATTGCGAGTCATGACCGCCCACGCTTTCCGGCATGGCACATGACGGATGGTAATCACAACGCAATTTATTTAATGTATACTTTCTTACAGATGTTAATCGCAACGCAACTTAATTACTGTATAATTTCTTACAGATGTTAATCACATTCATTCAGTAGCATGTCCATTGCAGAACCTCGCTCCCATAACAACCGCCCAGAAAACTTCTCTTGCTCAGGTCTCACATTCGTATGTTGCAATGGGAAAAATGCATGCTCTTAAAAATTCAATTTTTTTTAGTTCCATTTATCCCGATCCACAACCTATTCAGCTCCCTCACCCCCCGAAGAGTAATAGATATGTGTCTTGTAATGGCCTTCATTATGTCACCTTTGTTGGTAATTATTAACCGAATATATTCGAAATTGCCCACCACCTCCGAATTTTACTCATTAACATATATTTCTTTTCCCCTAATAGTTTTATCTGTATGCAATATCTTTGTTTTTGCTATGTTGAGATATATCTTGTGATGTTCGCTATTCTTATGGGTTGAGTTTATTAGGTTTTCTATGCCATTCTGTGATATCGTTAGTAAGAATGTATCATCAGAATATCAAATCTTTAGTATTTCATGACCACCGATATTTAGGGCATCATATTGCTCCCTGTGTATATTATCTCTGACATTTCTCATTATATTTTCAGCGTACAGGTTAAACAAATAGGGGGACAGAACACAGTCCTGGCGAACTCCTTTCTTGATGTCAAACCAATCTGATGTCTCGCCATGTATTTTAATCGCTGCTTGTTGGCCTAGATAGAGCATTTTTATGAGTTGTACTACATGCGTGGACAGCCCATTTCCCTCATTTTCCAAAATTTCTGATGTTGTACACAGTCAAATGTCTTTGGATAATCCACAAAACATGAGAATAGGTTTACATTAAATTCTCTACTTCTCTATTATTAAACTAATGTTGAGTATGTGATCTCTTGCTTCTTTGCCTTGTCTAAATCCAGCTTGAACCACGTTAATCTCTTCTTCCATTTTCCAACGAAGTCTTCCCATTATGATTTTTAGTAGGATTTTACTTGCATGACTGATCAGAGCAACAGTTCTATAGTTGTTGCATACTTTAAAGTTCCCCCCCCCCCCTTCTTTCTTGGTATGGAATGAAGATAGTGCTCTTCCAATCTTTCGGCCATATAGCATATTTCCATATCTTTTTACATAATGCTTGATAGTTTTGTGTGCTTTCTCCTCCTGCTTTAATTAGTTCAGCTGGTATCTCATCACATCCTGGTGATTTACCATTCTTCAAGTTTTTTATTGCCAATGTAATTTTATTTAATGAGGGTTCAGGTTCTGTCTCTGCTGTCTTTGGTTCATCTATTTCATTCATATTCTCACAGTCCTTCATATGATAAATTCCACTGCAGTATTCCTGCCATCTTTCTCGAATTTTTCTAGATTAAGTTAGGGTATTTCGCAACGCAACTTAATTAATGTATAATTTCTTACAGAAGTTAATCGCACCGCAACTTAATTACTGTATAATTTCTTACAGAAGTTAATCGCACTGCATTTTAATTAATGCTCAGCGCTTTGTGACTTGTATTGTCCACGGTTTGATTCATCACCATCAAGTGCATTTGCACTACTTGGACAAACTGCACATATTGCGTTAGTCCCATATTATGATAGGCCAATTGACACTCGATGAGTGATTTGGTTGATGCCACATTTACCGCCTTTATTTCCCAGAATAATTCCTAGCACCCATGGGAGCCCAGATTAAACTGAAAACATCCTCTCGATTGTCATTCGAACACACGACCACCGGACCCGTGGATAAGCTTGCTAGCCACTGTGCCAACACTGCTCCTATCATTAGTGTACAAACTAGATGAAGGGCTCTTGTAGACGCCTTGAGATATATTAGGTATATGGTGCTACTCTATATCTGTATAGGCCAATCAATAGTCGATTGCTGTTGTTGTCACCATCACTCATGTCGCCTTTACTTCCCATGACATTTATTAGTACTGATTATATCTGGGACGATCTGGGAGTCTGGCCAATTAAAACAAATACTATAGGGATTGGAATACATGACCATAGGACCGCAAGGCAAGCATGCTATCCACTGCGATATCTCGGTCCCTTTGATTAATCTATCAGTACTCACAGACTTGTATAGCAACACGATGTAATTAACGTATACTTTCTTGCCAATAGCATTTCCATTAAGGCACCAGAACTGTGTTACTTGTATCGTATAGTTTTCTTGCGGACTGTCATAATGCTGCTGACAGATCTTTGTGGCTGTGTTTGTGTCTAGAGTATGTCAGTGTGAATATTGCTTGCTTGTATTCGTTGGCTTGAGCTCCAACGCGAAGTCCTGTATGTCGGATGAAGGCATCTTGTTGTCCAGCATCAGTGTGATGTCATACAGGACCTGAGGTTTGCGTGGGTATCTGTTGTCCCAAGTCTGGCTTATTGGTGTGCAGACTGGTGGTTCCTCGCCGTACAGGCAGACACTCTCCGACTTCGGAGGAATCGGCGATCCTACTTACTTTAGCCAGGACCCCGAAGGGACCTGTTGCCCAGGACGCTCGACGAGGACGCGTCAATAGGTCTTGGCCAGTATATAACCCGGCCCTGGTGCCTTGGAAACACCTCTGCGTCCCAGTGTGAATATTGTGCTGGACGACTTATCAGCAACTATGAGTCACTTGAGAACACATGTTTGCACACACATATAATTTTAATTCGAAACGAACGCGATGATACAGCACTCTTCAGGAAATTCAACAATAATATGCATATATCCCTTTCACTCCGGTGGAGTACAACATTGCCTTCTACATGCCTTTATAACTCCGCGATAAACGAACTGTTACGCTGAACACTCAGTTCGACTAAGGATAGCCAACTCTCCTGGCTAAGTTTCCCTAACTTAGTCCCAGAACAGAATGCCTGATTAAGTTTCCCTAACTTAGCCCAAAACTCAACTCCCCTCAGTTTGTCCAAACTACTGTCTTTATTCTGGACCACCCATTGGCCTCTATTTCACCCACGATCCCAATTACAAATTCCCACGAACATTACCTTTCTTGGTTTCCCTTTGTCTATCCATCTACCATCACGTTTTCTGTCTCTCACTGGTGATACAATTTACTCGTGCGTGCTCTACAATAAAATATTCTTGGGGCTCCCCCATTCGCTTGGGACTTTTTAATTAACCTCCCTGGCCTCACCTTTGCCTTACTCTGACCATACACCTGCATTATTACTTTCACTTGTTCCTCACGCATTGTTACAAGAACTTATAACGAGAAGAGAATTTTCATTAAGGCATCAGAACTTTGTGGCTTGTATACTTTGTTGCAGACTTGCATCGCAGAGCATTGTTATCAGGGTACCAGTAATTTGGAATTTTTATCACCACATGTTTTGAGTATTGAATTAACGAGAGTTAGAATAGGCGCGTTGATGTAACGGCTGAAACGTGACCCTGACGATAGCATGGGCGTGATCCTACGTGGGTTTGATGCCAGCTCTCGCGGTTCGCTAAGCGAGGGAAAGACTAATCACGTATAATTTCTCTGTTCACGCAAGCCTAAGAAATGTGGTGGCCCTAGCACTTTACATACCCACAGCATGCTCCTTAAACAGAACTTGTAGATGATGGGGAATTAGAACAATAATGCTTGCAACATAGAACACCTGAATACTGAATAGTTAGTAAACATTCATAAATCCATTGATGTTTCATAGATGTGCTTTTACAGAAGAAAGCTGAATATTTTTGGACAGCCAAAATGAGTATCTAATTGTTTTGAAAGAGCCTAAGATACAAATATAAGTTATCTTAAACGTGAGAAAAACGCTGTCACAATTTTGGTCACATTATGAGAAGAGATACATTGGAATATGTTGTGACAACTGAACATGTTTGTGGAAAGAGAGTAGATAACGACAAAGAGAGCGGATTCTTGCCAGCCTTTTGTCATGACACAGAGAGATGTCAACATACGAACCAATACATGCCTTTTGCGATCAAAAAAGTGGAGAAGCATGATTGCCAGTTTAGACGGCCGGGTACTTAATGATTATGATCAGAAAATAAAAAATGGTATTGCCACAAATAATAATAATAATAATAATAATTATTATTATTATTATTATTATTATTATTATTATTATTATTATCATTACGATAATAATAATAATAATAATAATAATAATAATAATAATAATAATAATAATAATAATAATAATAATAATAATAATAATAATAATTAACAAGTCCCAGTACAAGAACCTGCCATGATTCAGTGGATTGTTAGAACTATCCCATTGTATAGTTCTGAATGCATTGAGGAATACGTGGTCAGTCTCTCCCTCACTTATCGAACGTCGAGCGCAGGCGTCGAATCTTCGTTCGACCACTCCCGTGACATCATCAGAGTAACGTCCTACGGATGACGCCAACGCTTTTTAGTGCCGCAAGCTTTGATTGATGGATCAGTACTTAAGAATGTTATCACAGAGTGTTTTAATTATTGTGTCATTTCTGTGTGTGTTTCAACGTCATATGTTTTGATGAATAAGTCAGTACCTTGTGGCTTTCATCAACAGATGTTTTAACTAAAGTTGCAGCGCTTTGTGACATTTGGTAGAGCGGTGAGGCTTACAGAATTCATAATTTTCCTTCCTTGTGGGAGTTGAAACTATGCGTATATTTCGCAATTTGTATTCATTTTTTGACAGGACGTGGGTGTCATGTTAGTATAGGGTGCTCGCGGCGTAGCTAAAAGGCAAGGTATCCTGTAAATGTTGGGGAGAGACTAGTAGTACGGATTCTTCTTCACAACAATAGTCACCTCATAACTGCTCCGTCTGTTAGAATGTTGGGAAGAGACAAGTAACAAGAAATTATTAGTATTGTGACGTATAAATAAAATTGTTTCCAGTTTGCTTGCACACCGTTATAGTGATTCGAGGTTCAGTTCTCGCGGCTTCAGGAGTGGCTGCTCTGAAGTCCATGTTCTTGTTTCTTGTATATGCTATTTTTGGCATTGGTCATCAACTTATTCCACCGAAGTCGATATTCTTGTTTCTGATAGTGTGTGCTTTTTGGCATTTTACATCATATTATTCCACTGAAGTCGAAATTCTAGTTTCAGACAGTCTATACTGTATGGAGTTCGACATCTTGTTTCTCTACTAAATTCGACATTCTTTCCTCTCATACACTATTATATACTTGGCGATGTTTATCATGTATGTGCACCGTCTATCGTCCCACGTACTGTCAATGGTTTCCTTTACAGGTATGTCTTGATGCCACGATGATATATGCATTTCCTAGTGTCGAAATAATACAGATAGTTCTGATTGCCACACTGACAAAATCTCTACCATTTCCTTTCTAGACCTTACATAGTCGAGCCCATCTTGTAACACGAAAACCAAGACATCTTTCTGGGCAGACTACGGCGATGTGCAAGGAAACTGGTCATTCACTATACGATGCTGTTACATAGTAAGATGCGAGGTCTAAACTACTGACACCCATTTGACTAGATGGACTGATAGCTGGATGTGCAGTGAGGATGATCCGTTGGCTTAACTAACAAACGCAATGGACCGTATCGTAGTAACCTATGTTTATATTGCGTATGGAAACGTGTGTTCATTAATGTATTAACACTCTGCAAGTGTTCATTTAATTAAGTCTTAAATAATGGTCGGTCAGTTTATGCCATCGATATTTCGAAGCTATCGTGCTAGGAGGTCTAGTCTCATGGTTGGTAAGTTTTATAAGATAGTTTGTTTCGTGTTGTCCTAGCTATAATTGTTATATAATTATATAAGAGATGTTGAATGAAACAATGTATGAGAGGAAATAGAAAAGAAGGGAGGAATGTCAGACGGGCCTGCGTGCCCAATTCTAAACCCTTTGAAAATAAGGATTTTCATTCGTTCGTTCTTTCGTTCGTAATTATGCTATAACCATGTTTAGTCGTCAATGCATTGTGAAGGGGGTGGAGCGAAACTTGTAGCATCATATGTATAAAGAGGGTCAGCATAGTTGTATTTCCGATTTTTGTTTAATTCGCTCTTTAAACACGAGCGTAAACACGAGCGTAAACACGAGCGTAAAACACGAGCGGACTTATTTTTGCATGTGAACCAGCCGTCCCTGTTACAAGTGTCCCTCGCCATCAGGTGAACCCACTCCGATGTTTGAGATACTTGTAACTTACATCCCCAAGTTAAGGACGAGAAGTCAACGTGTAAGTTCAACTTAATAAGGCCAACAACCTCGCCATCAGTGCAACGGAAATTTAAGAATTCGGTCGCGCAACTTCTTTCAAATAATACACGTTCCATAGCTATACACTGTGAACAACTATGGTTAGAATTCAATTGTTACACAACAGATATCATGGCGGTCTCCAAGACGAAGAAATACCACTTTGTAGTATCCAAGTAAGTGGATCAATTGCTCAACAAGTGAATCGGTACAACTATATCGGAACAATCATAACATCTGATGGTAGGTGCATTGTAGAAATTAGAACAATACATGATATGACAAAGAAGGCGTTTAATAAGTTTTTTTTTTTTTTTTTTATGGGTTTTATCCTGGTCTCATTCCGCCTGTCGACAGCGTCGCGCAAAAAATTGCACTCGTTAACAGAACGACGTAGCCCGGAATCGAATTCGCAACCCCCAGAACGTGAAGCTCTCGGCATAGCCACTTCGCCAGGGAGACTACCAGGCGAGAGCTTTTAGCAAGATGTGGTGCAGGGGTTAAGGACACAGTTTGTAATCCCGCATACTGCGCTCGAATCATTGCTGCGGGCGATTTGGCTGCAAACCGCCTTGTATTGGTGTTTTACGAAATGATATGAGTGCCGGTTGTTCAGAAAGCGATGGCAAACCACTGAACGTAATATTGCCAAGACATCACGAACAGCATAAACATGCTGGGGTTGACTGCGACATCCTGTCAAAGGATATGCAATTAACTCTGGTGACGAGTGAAATAGCGAATTATTACCGCTCACGCTTACTGACATGGCACATGATGGATGGATGGAATTAAATTTTTACAACACACTCACCAATATAAAACTGCCAACCGCGGTCAGACACAGAGTGTCAAAGTGCTGTATAGAACCTATACTGGTATATGCACGTGGGGCATGGACAATAAGCTGACAAGCTGAAGCACACCTTATGTACATGAAAATGTGGTTGTTGAGAAAAATGAAATGAATGCATTGAATTGACAGGAAAACGAATGAAAGTTCTTCAAGTAATAAATGCAAATCATTAATTGATTAGTGATAATAGATGTAGAATGTAAAGATTTGTTGGCACATTATGATGTAAAATAAACATGAAAACGAAATTAATAGAAATGTTGGAAACAGGGAGGCAGAGAGATAAATACCTGGATAGCTTGGCCGTATGGCAAAAATGGGACAAGAAGACAGACCTGATCCAATACAGCTAATCGTGCAAGATGGCTAAAGATAATAGCCCACGGTAATTGATAAAGCCTGCTCCGTTTTGAATGGGTTACGGACTCAGTTCGTAATCCCACAATCCGCGTTAGAAACACAGCTGCGGGCGATTTGGTAGTAGGCCGTCTTGCGTTGGTTTTTTACGAAATGGTATGGATGCCGATCGTTGAGAAAGCAATGTCAAACTACTGAACGTTAAATTGCCATGATGTCACAAACAGCATCCGCACCTCCCCTCCCCCCCCAAGAAACATGGCGAGGTTGACTGCGACGTCCTGTAATTAATATACAACTAACATTTCTTTTTAATTGGCAAGGCGCATCATGATGATGATCGTTATATTTACTTTTTTCGGTGGCTAAAATTATTTGAATGCAAGACAAAGGGTCTTACTGGGCTGTCTAAACCACAAACTGGTCCTTAATGGTCGGAACTGTTGCGGCCCTCTATATTAGGGATGCCTCCGTAGTAAAGTGACTAGCATGCTTGTCTATCGTTCCTTGTGGTCACACCTGTACTCTATTCTCCTCCACTAACAGCCGTAACTGAGAAAATTCATTACAGGCAAACAAGCTTAAAATGAATGAGAATATATCATCCTGCGACTTTCTAACTGTAATTCATCTGCCTAATAAAAGAGTAGGATCTCAGTAGGTAATTTCCTCAGGAAATTAGAGGAAATTGAAACTCTAGTGCAGTTCTATTTCATTCCTAACGCTTCTATCATGTTTCATGGACGCACATGCCTATAGCAAGTGTTTATACATCTAGTTCATCAATGATCTCGGAGATCAGCATGACCGAATAGGTAAGAGCACTCGCTTGTAAACTTCCGGTTTGCTGATGTGGACGTTGTGGGTTCAACCCTTACATTGATCAGTAGGACAAACTTGTTGACTTCTCGTCCTTCACTTGGGGACGTAAATTACATGTACCTCAGAAATCGGAGTTGGTTCTCCTGATGGCGAGGGACACTGGTAATAAAAAAGCTAATCCACATGCAAAAATCAGTCCTGTGTTCAAGACGTAGTAGCAAGTGTATGGACTACGCATGAGTTCAAAGCGAACGTCACAAAATAAAACCTTCTCATACGTGACCTCAGTAAAAACAAGAAAAATACAGAGATTTATAGAACCGTTAGAAACTAACATCTTGATTATTATCTAGTGCCGTCACGTAGTGCAGGTTAGTTGTAATTGATCTCCAGGAGTGCTTGCCTGGAACCTTCTGTGTACATTCTGATTGTCTGTCTCCTAGCCAGATCTTGATGTTGTCTGTCCGTGATATCTCTCGCTATATCTACCTTGGTTTTAACTTGTTCTTCCATTATAGTTGTCATTATAGTCCTCTTACTGAGAAATGTGCCTGCTCCGTGGCGAAGGTGTTACAGGGGCGGTTCGTGATCCCTCATACCCGCGTTTGAAACACAGCTGCGGGCGATTTGGCAGCAGGCCGCGTTGCGTTGGTTTTTTTACGAAAATGGTATGGACGCCGGTCGTTCAGAAAGCAATGGCAAACTACTGAACGTAAACTTGCCAAGAGATCACAACGGCATAATATGCTGGTGTTGACTGCAACGTCCTGTAAAGTAAAAGTAACTTTGTTTATAGAGAAATGTAGTCATGACCTCTCAACTACACCACCACGTGGCAGAAGGCGGAAAACACAGTGTAGCAAATACACCTGTGGATACCGAGTGTCCACAGCCATAAGTGGACATCTTGCTGGCAATGTGGTGATAGGGTTACTAGTTCAATTCGCAATCCCACGTATGGCGTTCGAATCACAGTTGCGAGCGATTTGGAAGCACATCGCCTTGCTTTGGTTTCCATACAAAGGTATGAGTGCCGGTATTTCAGAAAGCAATGGTACTCCTATTTGGTGTTGTGTTTTCATTTTGTCTGTTCTTATCCAAAAAACTCACCCCAGTCGTTTTAAGACCCGTCCCCCTCCACCGCTACCACCACTACCACTCCGATTTTGTGAAGAAACAACAGCCTGTGATGACCTTCAAGACGCTGCAGAACTCCAGTCTTGTTACTTATCCCGCCACTCACAATTTTATGAAGATCCTCCATCCTTGTGAAGATCGCCTAGGCTTGTGATGATTCCCTCAGTCTTGTGAAGATCCTCCAGTCTTGTGAAGATCCTCCAGTCTTTTGAAGATCTTCCAGTCTTGTGTAGATCCTCCAGTCTTGTGAAGATCCTCCAGTCTTGTGAAGATTCTCCAGCCTTGTGAAGATTCTCCAGTCTTGTGAAGATCCTCCAGTCTTGTGAAAATCACCCAGTCTGTGAACCTCCAGTCCTGTGAAGATCACCCAGCCTTTGTGAAGATCCTTCAGTCTTGTGAAGATCATCAAGTCTTGTGAAGATCCCCCAGTCTTCTGAAGATCCTCCAGTCTTCTGAAGATCCTCCAATCCTGTGAAGATCATCCAGTCTTGTGAAGATCCTCTAGTCTTGTGGAGATCCTCCAGTCTTGTGAAGATCCTCTAGTCTGGTGAAGATCACCCGGCCTTATGAAAATCCCCCAGTCTTGTGAAGATCCCCTAGTCGAGTGACGATCCTCGAGTCCTGTAAAAGCCACCCGCTCTTGTGAAGATCGACATTTCAAAAGCCCGAATGCAACGACCTACTGTAAATTTTAAATATAAAGCGTGTTTAAATATAAATATTAATGAAGTACGTGAAACGCACGGCCATAGTAGCTTTAATGCATACGTGGCAACCGCATATTGGTGAAAGCTTTTATGAGATCCGGAGAAGCTGGAGCCCGCCCTAAAACGGGATTGTTGGGCGAGAGGAGAGCCGAGGGAGAGCGAGAAGAAGATTTTTAGACAGCTTGACATCGGGCGTCAAGGCATGAATATTAAACATGATTGGCAGTGCCTGAACAGACGGCTGTAAACAAAATGATAACCATCGCTACAACGCATGCCGAAAAAGATAAAGATAACAGGAGCGTCTATGGGAAGGAAGAGTTGCGAGTTTGAAAGATACAATGTTCAAAGAGAAAACTCCTTGATTTATATATTAGAAGTACGAAAAGAAAATCAGTAAGTGTTAAAAAATGACATGGGGATGGTGAAAAGATAGTTATTGATTCTAAAGGGTCATTCGGTGGCAGCATCATCCAGGGTTCGATTATTATAGAGCGACTAGATGCCGCCTGTGGGGAAAAGGTGACCGTGCCTTGGAGAGTGTGTACGGAAAGAAATCACGTTTTTATGCTGTTATTAAATTCTTCTCTACCAGGGTATGGGACAAGAAAATGTTACCTGTGATAAGCTTTGTTTTAGTAGCAATAGATACCTAGGTCGATAAGGTCTCTGAAGATACTAAAACTGTTGATGCCTCTAAACTGGGGGTTTTCGTTGTGCCTAAGGGAGACAAATATTTTTCGAGGAGGGGACGACGATTCAAGCTGTCAACGATTGGGAATACACAGTGTACAACAGGGTAAAAACCATGCCAAATTTGGACAATGACAAAAAAAAAGAAAAAACAATTACAAAGAAATAAATTTAGTCAAAAGTACTCTATGTGTCAAAAAGATAGAAAAAAAATAGAAATG